>SJYC01112773.1:0-32640 GCA_006408675.1 Madoqua kirkii
TGCTTTTGCTTATCGGTTTAAACCTAAATTTGTAAATCAGTCATCTATAAAGGCATACATGCATACATGCTAAGTTGCTTTAGTCGTGTCCGACTCTGTGTGACCCCATAGACGGAAGCCCACTGTCTAGGCTACCCCGTCCCTGGATTCTCCAAGCAAGAACACTGGAGTGGGTTGCCATTTCCTTCTCCATTGCATGAAAGTGAAAAGTGAAAGTGAAGTCACTCAGCCATGTCTGACTCTTAGCGACCGCATGGACTGCAGCCAGCCTACCAAGCTCCTCCCTCCATGGGATTTTCCAGGCAAGAGTACTGGAGTGGGGTGCCATTGCCTTTTCCCTATAAAGGCATATGATTTACATATTCATGTTAGACTACTAATAAGTTGCCCTGGAACTTAAAATGGGGTTAGAGTCTCCTGAGTTCTTCACTTTATGCGTATGAATGGTGGACATCGGAACAAAATCAGTTTTTTAAGAAGGAAAAAGGGTGAAATGGATACCAGGTAGCAACCTTGACCGGTAGCAAAGATTGCTTACTCTACACCTCTGCAACCCTTTTGCAATGTGCCTCCTGTACATTAAACCTAAAGCAGTAAAATCTCCAGTTCTCAGATCTCCTTGTCACTGGAACTTCCTGTATCACATAGCTTTTGCTGAGCAGATGTGCTTGTATAAGACTCAGTTCAGTTCAGTTGTGTCCCGACTCTTTTCGACCCCATGGACTGCAGCAGGCCAGGCTTCCCTGTCCATTACCAACTCCCAGAGTTTACTCAAACTCATGTCCATAGAGTCGGTGATGCCATCCAACCATCTCATCCTGTGTCATCCCCTTCTCTTCCTGCCTTCAATCTTGCCCAGCAGCAGGGTTTTTTTTTTCCAAGAAGTTAGTTCTTTGTATCAGGTGACCAAAGTATTGGAGTTTCAACTTCAGCATCAGTCCTTCCAATGAATATTCAAGATTCATTTCCTTTAGGATGGACTGGCTGGATCTCCTTGCTGTTCAAGGGGCTCTCAAGAGTCTTCTCCAACACCACACTTCAAAAGCATCAATTCTTTGGCGTTCAGCTTTCTTTATGCTCCAACTCTCACATCCATACATGACTATTGGAAAAACCAAAGCTTTGACTAGGCGGACCTTTGTCGGCAAAGTAATGTCTCTGCTTTTTAATATGCTGCCTAGGTTGGTCATAGCTTTTCTTCCAAGGAACAAGTGTCTTAATTTCATGGCTGTACTCACCATCTGCAGTGATTTTGGATCTCCCCAAAATAAAGTCTCTCACTGTTTCCATTGTCTCCCCATCTATTTGCCATGAAGTGATGGGACCAGATACCATGATCTTAGTTTTCTGAATGTTGAGTTTTAAGTCGACTTTTTCACTAGCCTCTTTCACTTTCCTCAAGAGGCTCTTTAGTTCCTTTTCATTTTCTGCCAGAAGAGTGGTGTCATCTGCATATCTAAGTTTACTGATATTTCTTCCGGCATTCTTGATTCCAGCTTGTGCTTCATCCAGTCCAGCATTTCACGTGATGTACTCTGCATAGACTTTAAATAAGCAGGGTGGGTGACAATATACAGACTTGATGTATTCCTTTCCCGATTTAGAACCAGTCTGTTTTTCCATGTACAGTTCTGTTGCTTCTTGACTTGCATATAGATTTCTCAGGAGGCAGGTAAGGTGGTCTGGTATTCACACTTCTTGAAGAATTTCCCAGTTTGCTGTGATGCACACAGCAAAAGGCTTTGGCATAGTCAATGAAGCTGAAGTAGATGTTTTTCTGGAATTCTCTTGCTTTTTCGGTGACCCAAAGGATGTTGGCAATTTGATCTCTGGTTCCTCTGCTTCTTCTAAATCCAGTGTGAACATCTGGAAGTTCATGGTTCACATACTGTTGAAACCTGGCTTGGAGAATTTTGAGCATTACTTTGCTAGCATGTGAGATGAGTGCAATTGTGAGGCAGTTTGCACATTCTTTGGTATTGTCTTTCTTTGGGATTGGAATGAAAACTGACCCTTTCCAGTCCTGTGGTCACTGTTGAGTTTTCCAAATTTGCTGGCAAATTGAGTGCAGCACTTTCATAGCATCATCTTTCAGGATTTGAAATAGCTCAACTGCAATTCCATAACCTCTGTTAGCTTTGTTCATAATGATGCTTCCTAAGGCCCACTTGACTTTGCAGTGTAAGACTGGGAGAAATGAATATTGTGAGATAAAGGCTGAATAGCTCTTCTGACATATGTCAACATAAATAAAGAGGGAAACTGAGACAAGTTCAAATTACCAAAAATAGAGTTTATTCAGGAATAGCAAAGGAATTGCAATTCAGGAAACTCATGATCTATAGCAAGGTGGGTCTATTGAGGTTTTTGAGGTGGTTGTATTTATGATCAAGAATGCAAAGAGTGGCAAGTCTAGTCAGATTAGGGGCCACTCATTGATTAGGAGATAAGTCTGTCTTTTGTAAATAAAGCATTTTAAGGGAAATAAGTCTTTTAACTCTTACCTCCCATTCTTCAGAAGGTGCATATGTGACATTTCATTTCATATCCTCTGGTTTGATTCTAGCTTGAAATCCTTTCACACATGCAAGGTTGTTGCGGGTGTTTTGGTTTATGTGCAGCTACTGTCTAGGATTTTGTGGAATCAGAAGTAGCAGCAGTAAGATTTCTATGGAAGCATTTTCATGGCTGAGTGCTTCTGGCAGTGTAGTATAATCTATACTTGATTCTGGTCTCCAAGAAACTCTGTGAATGCATAAGAAATCCCTTTTAATTTTACCTTATTTGTGTGGATTCTATCTTCTGCAACTAAGATCCCTGAGTAGTTAACAACATTGTCTGGTGCAGTTATGGTAAATCTATACAGCGGGAAATAAAGGCCAAAATAATGCAGTTTAAAAAGACCATGATCTGTATTTGAAGTAAAGTGAAATTTAAAGGAGTTTAGGCAGTTGATGGAATATAACAGAAGGCCTTAACATTGGGAACACTGTAAATGACTTCTGACCTCTTAGTTAGCTTTCGCATGGTGCAATTTACCCACCATAGATCAGTCTACAGTTTCTACTCCTTCATGGACTGTGATCATTTTACTCATCTTTCTGATTGATAAATATCATATTTCTCTTTTTTCTTTCCTGTGCTATCTTAGAGCCGTAATAATCTTTCCTCTTTACCCATCCCACTGATTATGATCCTTGTTTCTCCTTTTATATTTCTATTTCTGTCCACATTCCTTGATTTCCTTTCTTCCTCAGCACTCCATTCTAGTACCCTTACCTACCATTACCACTGTCTGAGAGACCTTCTCATCTCTGCCTCTTTCCTACTGTTCTATCTTTCATTCACATAAACTTCATACCCAGATATCAGATTTCCCAGGAAACTTTTCTGGACCAGGCCTGTTGGAAGTTTGTTGCCAAACCTTTGATGATGACATAATGCTTCAAGTGATCTATGTCCAAGGTCTTGATAACTCATGCACCTTAGATAAAATATGCCTGAGAATTCTCACTCCAGCCCTCCTTGTTACTCACATATGATTTTATAATATATGTTATATAATATATTTATAAAATATATAAAACTGGTAAAGTTTGAACAATGGTTGGATACTTAATGATCTTATTTTTGGTATTATTTTTAGATGTGATAATGATATTGTGATTATGTTTTTCAAAAGCATCCTCATTCTTAGAGATATTTAAGTTTCAGCCTTTTGTCAGTCATGTAGGAACTGGGCAGAAGGAAAGAATCAGTAATACTGCTTCTCTATTTAAAATATTGATATTGTGTTCATTATCGGTTTTTGCATTAATTTTTACCTTAAAAATACTTTCAAATGTTATCGTCTCTATTGCAAAGCTTTTTGGAAGTCTTCTAAATTTTGTGCCCGAGGCAAGTGTCTAACTCAACTTAGTCTGGGCTGTGTCAAATTTATCAGTGACACGGGTCTGAGATTCATGTAATGTGTCTGAAGGAATGAGGGCTGGGTTATAGGTTAATAACATTGCCATGAGTTGATAGAAGGTGTGAGATGGGTACATCGAATTCATCGTACTATTCTTTTTTTGCGTATATACTTGTGAAGTTTTCCCAAACGATTTCTCTGTCAAACCTTCCCAACCCATTTGGAAGGCAGGGCCTAGAACAGGGTAAAGGCACAAGAAGCTGCAGCAATAACCACAGAGACGCAGAAACCTCCCAGGTTCCTAGAGGGGACCTGGAAATAAGGCCAGTGAAAGTAAACCATCCTGTCTCTCTATTCTACCCCAGAGGCGTTAAGTGTTCGTGTTGTTGTTTTCCTGGCAGCTGGCCTCCGCGATTTCCGGAACAAACGCCCTGAATCTCGTGCCGGACAAGACTGCCTGGACCGTCCAGGCAGATAGAGAAGGACCAGGCTTCGCAGCCTCTGATCTGACAAAGGCAGGACTTTGGTAAATGTCCAGACACCGAAGTCTGGACTAGAGCCGTTCCCCGTGGCGCATATTCTTGCCCATAAGCAGCAGTTTGCAAAAAATCAGGAGGTGTCAGTGGGCAAAGATGAAGGCAAGTAAGTTTCGGCGCATTATCCCCGGACCCCAGCACAACCCCCGCGGGTTTGGGAGCTGAACCTAATCGAAGTTTAAGCAGAGACATATCTGGCGCGAGAGCAGATGGCATAGGCCTGGACGCTCCCCATCAGCAAAGTCCATCCGGAAGCGGCCTGCCTTGTGGACGGTAATAGGTAGCGAGTCATGGTTTCTGGGTGTGATTGTGAGGGGCGGACACACGCAGAGAGAGATTCAGGCGCTTGAGCTACAGGTGCTGAAGAGATCACGTGCTCTAGATAATGATACCTAGTGGAGAACCGTTACCCGGAAGACAGAAATGTTGCGACTGTGTCAGGCGCACTGTTTGATGATTCTGGACATTAAATAAATCTGAGATGTGTAGTGGTTAGGGGGTGGGGTTGGGGTTAGTCATCAGAAAATAGTGGTACAGCTTCACAGCCAGCCTGCTCTCAGCTTAGAACAGCTTGGCTTTTAAATTTCTCAGGTAATGCCAGTGTGCAGCGGGTAGAAATAACCACTGGGCTACTGTCTGATCCAAGAAGTGCATCTGGCTCTTTGTTCTTCTGGGCAAAAATTATTCTAACACTGTCTAGTCGAAGCCATAAGGCCTAACTGGCACTTAAGTTGTGTACAGAGGTTCTCAGAAGGAAATTTATCAGAAGGGTACTGAGTCCAACACTTGGATAATACAAGGAATGAGTAGAGTGAGTTCTCATTTTATCTTACTTAATCTGAGGCACTCAGCAGTATTTTTTCCCTATGTTTAAGCATTTTTTTCTTCAATTAAAAAAAACCGAAGATCATTTTGTAGTTTAAAAATCAGAGATGTTTGAAGATATGGTTGCAAGATATAGCCTGCAAGTTTCAGCCAGGTTGTGGCATGTGTCAGAATTTCTTTTCAAGGCTAAATATTCTTCCATTGCATGCCTATGCCACGTTTTGTATATCCATTTATTCACTGATGGGCACTTGGATTGCAGTCACCTTTTGGGGATTGTGAATAATGCTGGTATTGCATATGAGTGGACAAATATTTCCACAACATCCTACTTTAAGTTCTTTGGGAGTGTATACCCAGAAGTGGAATGGCTGTATTATGTAGTTGTACTTTTAATTTTTTGAGAAACTTCCATATTGTTTTCCATAGCAATTGCCCCATTTTACAGTTCCGCCAACAATATGCAAGAATTCCAATTCTCCTTCTTGCCAACACTTGTTATTTTCTGAGTTTTTTGATAGTAGCCAATATAGATGTGAGGTGGTACCGCTGTGGGTTTGATTTGCATATGCTTAATGATTAGTGTCATCATGCATCTTTTCCTGTGCTTATTGCCATTAATATATCTTTTTTGGAGAAATGTTTGTTCAAGTTCCTTCCCATTTTTCAATCAAGTTTTTTTGTCTGTGATTTTTTAAAAGATTGAATAATCTCTTGGATCTGCTATTTTTTGTAGTAATGGTAGATAAAAGAGAAGGTATGCTCAGAAATACATCTTCCATCATGTTCAGTTCTTCTGGCTTTTTGAATATGTGTGTATAAAGAAGGATTCTTGTTTTCTAGATGGACGAGGTGGAGAGAGAGCATAATCCCAGGTAGCAGAATTGTAAACAAATGCAGGCCTGAGAAATAGTGTGCTGACCTTTGCTAAAGTGTATAGCAGCAGCAGGTAAGTCTGGATAGAAAGAGCTTTATAGATCTTGTAGGAGACTTAGAGGTGCATCTTGTAGTCTAATGTCATCCACTAGAACTTTGCATAATGTTGGAAATGTCCTACATCTGTGTTGTCCACCATGGTAGTCACTGGCTACCTGTGGCTGTTGAAGTCTTGAAGTGTGGCTAGTACTGTTGAGTCTATTTTACTGAATGTTGGTTAATTTTATTAGCTCCATTCATCCCATATGGGGAACTTCTGGAAACATTTTTTAAAAGCAAGTGACTTCTCTAAAAAATAAATTATGAAAGGGAGGAACTGTGACTTGGCTCACATGCTCCATCAACTCTACCCTCTGCTCCTTTTCTCTTTTCTTTTCCTATCTGGAATTCAGACAAGACTCCTGGAGGAACAGCAGCTATTCTCAGTCTATGGTAATGGAAGCCACTAAGCAAAGACAATTGAGCAAAGAAGACAGAAGGAGCCTGGGAACTTGATGGCACTCTTGACCAGTGGTGCCAGCCCTGGATGATTGACCTCAGGACCTCTTGTTAAATGACATGTATAACTCCTTTAACCACTGCAGTAAAATTTTCTTTTGCAGTGAATCAAATTCTAACTGATGATATGGCTAATGTGTGTTAGTACCTGCTCTGGGCCAATGGACTTCTAAGAATTTTTATGTACTAACTTCTTTTTTTAAGCACATATATACTTTTAAAATTTATTTATTTTTTAATTGAAGGGTAATTGCTTTATACACTAATGTTTTTAATCCACACAGTGAATGACTTTATGAGATAGATGAAAGGAGCAAGCAGCATTAGTGTCACCTGAAAATTTGTTAGCAATGCAGATTTAGGGGCCTTACCCCTGACCTCCTCAGGCAGAATCTCTGGGAACAGGGCCCACAGTCTGTGTTTAAACAAACCCTCCAGGTGCTTCTAGTGTCTACTGAAGTTTGACAACTTTATAGATAGAGTATTTTTACTGTTCCCATTTTACAGGTAAGTAGACTGAGCTGAATTTAAATCACTTCCTCCATGTCACACAACTAGTAAGACTGACTCCTAAGTCTGTGTTTATAGCCACTATGTGACATCACATGTTAAGAATTCCCACTCTAGAGTAGTAGCCTTCAAAATTTGAAAGCATACCCCTTTGAAAAATTATGTACCCCTTGTACACTTTTAGATCAGCATCTAAAAATTTCAAATCATAAGTTCAAACAGTTGAAAAGAATGTGATTTCCAGTACATTGTAATTTGTGGCATTTAAAAAATGTGTTCCATCACTCTTCTAAATGAATCTAAATACTGTAGTGAATATTTGGTTAATGGACTATCATCTATTTAAAAAAATAAATTTTCTTTAACATTTGACATTTTATATCCTGTCTTTTGTATTTGAACTTGTATTTTCATTCCCCCACTCCACAAAAATACATTGTATTGTAACATGGTTGTTTTTTTATCTATTCTGTTGTACTTCTTCTCTGTATGACTATATAGCTTTAACAGTTTGTTTCCTGCATTGTTATTGCAGTTTTTGTTATAGCAAATCACTGTGAGCATATTAGTATATTGATAAGTTATAAACATAAAATAAAATTGAATTGTAAACTCATCTCTTAATGACATGGATGGGACTAATATTTTCTAATTAATTTGTGTATCCATGGATGAGTAGTCCTGTTGCAAGACTGATGTTGCAAGGTTCAACATCAGTTTTATGTCTATTTAATTATTAGAGATATGAGCTAATTAAGTAGTTAGGAATTAAGGGAGTTTTGAAATATGAATGCAATTCTAATTTTTCTAACCCCTATATCACATGGTAAAACCACATTATCATTAAAGTTTTCTGTTAGTTTGTTAACAACTGGGTTGGACCCTCTTTCATGTTTGAAGGCACAGTTCAGTTCAGTCACTCAGTCATGTCCGACTCTTTGCGACCCCATGGACTGCAGCAGGCCAGGCTTTCCTGTCCATCACCAACCTCCAGAGCTTGTTCAAACTCATGTCCATCGAGTCGGTGATGCCATCCAACCATCTCTTATTCTATTGTCCCCTTCTCCTCCTGCCTTCAATCTTTCCTAACATCAGGGTCTTTTCCAATGAGTCAGTTCTTAGCATCAGGTGGCCAAAGTATTGGAGTTTCAGCTTTAGCATCAGTCTTTCCAATGAATATTAAAGGCTGATTTCCTTTAGGATTGACTGGTTGGATCTCTTTGCAGTCCAAGGGACTCTCAAGAGTCTTCTGCAACACCACACTTCAAAAGCATCAATTATTCAGTGCTCAGCTGTCTTTATGGTTCAGCTCTCACATCCATACATGAATATTGGGAAAACCATAGCTTTGACTAGATGGACCTTTGTTGGCAAAGTAATGTCTCTACTTTTTAATATGCTGTCTAGCTTGGTCATAGCTTTTCTTCTAAGGAGCAAGTATCTTTTAATTTCATGGCTGCAGTCACCATTTGCAGTGATTTTGGAGCCCAAGAAAAGAAAGTCTGTCACTGTTTTCATTGTCTCCCCATCTATTTGCATTGAAGTGGTGGGACCGGATGCCATGATGTTTATTTTTTGAATGTTGGGTTTTAAGCCAACCTTCTCACTCTTCTCTTTCACTTTCATCAAAAGGCTCTTTAGTTCCTCTTCATTTTCTGCCATAAGGGTGGTGTCATCTGCACATCTGAGGTTATTGATATTTCTCCCTGCAGTCTTGATTCCAGCTTGTGCTTTATCCAACCCAGTATTTCACATGATGTATGTACTTTCTACATATAAGTTAAATAAGCAGGGTGACAGTATTCAACCTTGACGTACTCCTTTCCCAATTTGGAACCAGTATGTTGTTACATGTTCGGTTCTAAGTGTTGCTTCTTGACCTGCATACAGATTTCTCAGGAGGCAGGTCAGGTGGTCTGGCATTCCCATCTTTTTAAGAATTTTCCACAGCTTATTGTGAGCCACATAGCCAAAGACTTTGGTGTGATCAATGAAGCAGAAGTTGATGTTTTTCTGGGATTCTCTTACTTTTTCTATGATCCAGTGGATGTTGGCTATTTTATCTCTAATTCCTCTGCGTTTTCTAAATCCAGCTTGAACATCTGTAAGTTCTCAGTTCAGGTACTGTTGATGCCTGGCTTGTAGAATTTTGAGCATTACTTTGCTAGCGTGTGAGATGAGAGCAATTGTGTGGTAGTTTGAACATTCTTTGGCATTGCCTTTCTTTGGGACTGGAGTGAAAACTGACCTTTTCCAGTCCTGTGGCCACTGTTGAGTTTTCCAAATTTGCTGGCATATTGAGTGGAGCACTTTCACAGCATCCTCTTTTAGAGTTTGAAATAGCTCAGTTTGAATTCCTTCACCTCAAGAAACCATCTGAGTCTGCAAAAGAATTTTGTTATCAGTCTTTAAAGACATTCACTTTCTTACCGATAGCATTATTTAGAGTCATTTTGTCAGATGCTTTGAGGAGGCTTTGTGTCTTGGGGAAATAAGATGAATATGCTATTGAATGGTTGAAAGTTATCTCCTTTTTCTTAGTGGGAGAAGAGTTGTGACAAAAGAAGGTGGGAGAACACAGAGTTTTCAGGCAGGTCAGTCCTCCTAAATGAGTCCACATACATGTCCAAGGTCAGGAAAATGATTCCTTGTGTCCATTTATTCACATGGATATACATACTCTAGTTTTAAAACTAAAGGATACTAAGTGATACCTCTTAAAATTACTATTGGCAGGTTTCTTCCTCTATCCAGAAGCCTGGGAGAGTGGGAACTTAGCCCCCGCCACCACAGTGCTTTATACTTCATGTCAAAATGCATGCTGCAAGTAGTTTAAGGAATCAGTTGGTAGCTATTTTTACTTTATGTATTAGATGTGAAATTAATACATAATGTATATATAACAGGGAACATATGCTTATATTAATCTAAAATAGCAATATCAGTTTCCAGGTATCATAGAGATGAAACATGAGGGTCACTCAGAGAGTCAGTAGCAGGACCTCAGAAAAGGGACAGAAAGAACACAGGTGGAGAGTGGCCCCCAGAGGCACCTGACCCTCTACCTGACACAATTCTATCTTCTGTTATAACATTTCCAGCTTCACATTTTACATTATGTACTTTAAAAAAATAAATAGAAATCTATCAGTTTTCTGTTGCTATATAACAAGTTATCATAATTTAGCAGATTATAACAATGCCTAAGTATCTACTCAGATTTCTGTAAGTAAGAGGTGTGAGCACTAGGTAGCTGAGTTCTCTGCTACCTAGGATTTAATGAGGCTAAAATCATACATGGGGCTGCATTCTAAGCTCTCCCGGTGATGGTAGAATCCCTGCATTCTTGCTGTTGGCTGGGTGTTCTCAGCTCCCACTGGCTACCTGTATTCTGTTGGCCCCCTCCATCTTCAAAGCCAGCAACAGAAACTCTCACTTTGAATTCTCAGTTCCTCTCACACTTACAATCTCTGACTTCGGAAAGAGTCCAGTCCCTTTTGAGGGCTCATCTAAGTAGGTCAGGCTCACTGCTGATTGTCTTCCTTTTTTAAAGTCAATGGTGCTATGTAGCATACCCTAATCATATTCACAGTATGAGGGGTTGTGCAGGACCTGTACATCAGAGGGAGGGCATCTGTGTTACCATTGAATTCTGCCTACCTCAAGAAACAACAACAGAGGTTGGATTTGAGTAGAAATTGCCAGCAGCCCCCACTGACTGGAGGAACTTAATCAACTCAGATAAAACAGGTTCAGACCTTCTCTGTGGCAGAGATGGGAATGGCATGGTGATTTCAGATCTCATTTGAGTCTTTGGGAAGGAAAGTATATAATTTAACTTCTGTAGGGATGAAACTTGGACATTGGCGTCATCAGCATTATAACCTAAACTACTTTGCGAACCAACCACTAGGAGATTGCTGTGTTTTCTCTTCAGAATGTTTCAATATAAGTAAAATCTTTGTTCCCTGGAATCTCATTTCAGAAAAAAACAAACTTTTCACTCACTCTTTCTCTACCTCATCCGAGGGAAAGAAACAAGAATATCCACTTTCGTTAAGGATGAGTCTTGCCTCTCCATGGAAACTTGATGTTTCTCAAACCAGCTTATTCAGATGAGTTATCAGGAGGAGCTTCCTTCCTCTTCCCAGGATGACCAGGAACAAACACAGTGCTAATGACTCTGACTTGAAACCTGAGGAAGCTCGTGAAAATGACCTGCTGAGCTGTCTAACTCCACTGGGGTTAGAGAACTATGAAATGCAGAATCTAAGTGTTTGCTCTCAAAACATAAGCAATTTAACTATCAAGACAATTTCTATCTGATTTCTGGTTTTCTTTTAAAGACGGCTATAAAAGAAGGGTGTGAGTTTCTTTTCAGGAGGAAGGAAACTAACCTGCAGAGTGGCAAAGATAATATGGGTATTCAGAGTGGCAAAGAGCCCTGCTTAATTTGCCAGCTCTTAATATATTATCTTTTCATTCTTCAACTGTCTTCCATGAAGTAGGGATTATTATCCCCATTTAACACATGAAGAACTTGAGGCTCAGAGAGTTGGTGGGAAAGCCAGAATTAGAATATACGATTGTTGAGTTTTAAAGCCCATGCTCTTTCAAATCATCTTGAAGATGCCAGACTTCTGGTCCTCTGGATTTTAAAGAGAAGAAAATTTAATATGTTGGAATTTCAATCACTGGAGATAATATGGGTGTTCAATAAGGTGCAGGTTACTGCTACTGCTACTGCTAAGTCACTTCAGTCATGTCCGACTCTTATGTGACCCCATAGACAGCAGCCCACCAGGCTCCCTGTCCCTGGGATTCTCCAGGCAAGAACACTGGACTGGGTTGCCATTTCCCTCTCCAATGCATGAAAGTGAAAAGTGAAAGGGAAGTCATTCAGTCGTGTCTGACTCTTCAGGACACCATGGGCTGCAGCCTACCAGGCTCCTCCATCCATGGGATTTTCCAGGCGAGAGTACTGGAGTGGGGTGCCATCGCCTTCTGGAAATGAAATAGAGTTGGACTGATACCTCAGATATTAAGACAGAAAAAAAAATATATCGGAGATCTAAGTTTAAAAAGAAGTAAGGGACATTCTAGAAAAAATGAGTTATTTTGTTATTCTTGTTGAGCTTGTATAGGGAAAAGGCATATCCAAGTTAGACATAAAGCCAAAAGAAAAGACTGATAACCTCACCCTCATAGTCCAAAGTCTTCAATGTCCAAAATTGCCACAAAGTGCAAATGAACTGCTTGTTACATATCAAAACATGACTTAATTGGCTCATTTAAAGAACTTTCTACAAATCAAAAGAGAAAGACACAGCGATCATAGAGAAAAATGAGTACAGGATATTAAAAAACAGTTCACAGAAAAGGAAGTACACATGGCTGTTAAACATAGAAGATGTTTAATAACACCACGACAAGAGAAGTGTAAATAAAAACTACACTAGGAGACCATATTTTACATTTCAAACTGGAAAAACAAAATAGAACAAAACACTTGTATTCTACTTGTGAGGAATCACCTACGCTTTCCAGAATGAGTTGGAGGGACAGCCCAGGCCGAGTTGAGCTTTCTGAGTAGGATGCTTTGGAAACAGTTGAGAATCCCTCTCCTCACTTCCCCAGCGGCTGCAGAGAACTTTTATTTATTTTTTTTTACTATTGCCTGAAGAGCAAATGGGGTGTGTGTGTGTGGGTGGTCCAAGTTTCCATTTCTCTTGGAACTCAAAGCTGAAGTATTTAAATCTCTTTAGGCAGGTTGTTGATTTGGTCGATTTTCCTATGTTGGCAATCTAATAGAACTGTGCAGGGAAATAATTCATATACTTAATACTGCCTATTGACGCCAGTTTCTTTCGGTTTGAAGACAAGTAGTGTTTTCACAAAAGAACAGAAAAACAGATGTGTAATCTATCAAGTTTGTTTCTAAAAGCCAGTATTCTCTCAGGAAAAATTTAAGAGAGCAAAAACCCATTTACCGAGAGTGGGGTTCGAACCCACGCGGGCACTAGCCCATTGGATCTTAAGTCCAACGCCTTAACCACTCGGCCATCCCGGTTGCTGAATGCTGGAGTTCTGCAATTTTTTTAAAAATTAGAACCAATGTATTGTCCTGTGCATTTAAGAAAACACTGAATTATTTCTGGCTTTCTGGAATTGCATCAAAATATGAGGATTATGACTGAGAAAACACAGCAAGCTCTCTGTGCTTTCTGAAACCACTATTTCCTGTCCGCTCTCACTAGATCACCTCAAATCCAGAGAAATTCTTGTCTTTCCTCAAGGTTGTTGTTGTTAGTTGCTAAGTCGTGTCCGACTCTTTTACGACCCCATATACTGTATCCCTCCAGGCTTTCCTGTCCATGGAATTTCCAGGCAAGAATACAGGAATGGGTTGCTATTTCCTTCGCCAGGGAATCTTTCCGTCCAGGGATCGAAACGGGGTCTCCTGAACTGGAGAATTCGCATTCATTACAGCTGACCCACCAGGGAAGCCCAAGTAAAAGAAAATAATCTCACGAGAGAATTACAACACTCGCAAGCTCGCTACCAGTTTACTGTTCATTAGTAGCCGTTGTAAATTTTCGTGGTAGAGATAGAAAACTCCCACATGGAGGTGCCGGGGATTGAACCCGGGGCCTCGTGCATGCTAAGCACGCGCTCTACCGCTGGCTACACCCCCGCCACCTGCTCTCAGCCCGAAAAGAAATAAACAAGTGGGAGGAGGAGGCCCCAAAGTAGCAGAAATTACGGCACTAACGCCAAGTACAAATCTTCTCAGGTACCTCTACAGAAGGCACAGTCCCAATTTTTCCTTAAGAGATTAGCGGTTTGCCTGCTGAATTCAACCCCCGACCGCACAAAAGACTGGGGCCCAAAAAACACTATATTGAAACGAGCTTACATTTGGAAATCACTAGTGGACCCAGAGGCAGTTCAATTTCGTGACTTTGATTTTAATGGCAAAATGCTTTCACTGATAGCCCAATATGTCCATAAAAGAAACACACTGGGCTAGGTATAGGCTATGGTTGTTGCTCAGTCCCTAAGTCGTGTTCGACTCTTTGCCACTCCATGGACTGCAGCCCGCCAGGCTTCCTTGTCCTTCTCTATCTTCCGTAGTCTGCTCAAATTCTTGTCCACTGGTGCTACCTAACCAACTCATCTTTTGCTGCCCCCTTACTCTTCTGCCTTTAATCTTTCGCAACATCAGGGTTTTTTTCAACGAGTCAGCTTTTCGCATCAGGAGACCAAGGTATTAGAGCTTCAGCTTCAGCATTAGTCCTTCAATGAATGTTCAGGTTTGATTTCCTTTAGGATTGACTGGTTTGATCTTCTTGCTGTCCAAGGGGCTCTCAAGGGTCTTCTCCAGCACCGCGGTTTGAAAACATTAATTCTTTGGCTCTCAGTTTTCTTTATCGTACAACTCTCACATCCATACACGACTACTGGAGAAACCAAAGCTTTGACTGCATGGACCTTTGTCGGCAAAGTAGTATCTCTGCTTTTTAAAACGCTATATTTGTCATAACTTTCCTTCCGAGGAGCAAACATCTTTTAATTTCGTGGCTGCAGTCACCGTCCACAGTGATTTTACAACCCAAGAAAACAAAATCTGTCACTGCTTCCACTATTTCCCTTATATTTATCCTGAAGTGATGGGACCAGATGGGGCCATGATCATAGTTTTTTTATGTTGAGTTTCAAGCCAGTTTTTGTACTTTTCTCTCCAGGTGGCCTGGTACTCCCATCTCTTTAAGAAATTTCCTCGGTCATTTGTGATCCACACAGTCAAAGGCTTTGGCATAGTCAATGAAGCAGAAGTAGATTTGGGGGGGGGGAAATGCTATGATCCAATAAACGTTGGCAATTTGATCTCTGGTTCCTCTGCCTGTTTGAAACACAGCTTGTACATCTGGAAGTTCTGAGTTCAGGTACTGCTGACTACAGACCGGAAGACTAGAACTTCAAGTGCTTCCAGAAAAGACAGCACTTGTGACAATGAGGACTCCAAATCTTTGCACTCAAAAGTATCCCCCGGAAGACTTATTGTAAATGCAGATTCCAGAACCCCTCTTGCAATGATCCTTTAATAAACAAGGTAGATTCCAAGAATCTTAATTTTACCAAGGACTCCCAGGTAATCCTAACATCAACTGTCTTAAATGGCAACAGTCACGTAAGAGTGCTGAAAATTGTCATGGGGAATTTAAGAATCCATGAAAAAACCTCCCAAATAGGAAATTTGTTTATCTGGAGGAGACAGAGTTGAAATGAAATCCCGAAGCACAAGTTGGAATAGAATGAATTAATATCGAACACCTAATGTGTGAATGTCTCTCAGGTAACCAAGAGAAACCCCACAATGAAAGGGTCGTGTCAGTTGTACCAGATAAGCAAAGAGGGTCCAAGGACAGCTGTTCAAGTTTCTGGGGCAGTTCAATTTTTACTTGTGGCTCATCTGGTAAAGAATCCGTCTGTAATGTGGGAGACATTGATTCGATATCTGGGTTGGAAAGATCCCCTGGAGAAGGAAAGGCTATCCACTCCAGGATTTTGGCCTGGAGAATTCCAGTCCGTGAGGTCGCAAAGGCTGAGAGACTTAAACTTTCTTTTCAGTCTTTACTTGGAGTATTCGAACTGCCTCGGTCTACAACCAGATCTTTCTTTTTGATAAATTCATGGAAAAGAAATAGCCCCCTCAAGTCCTTTGGTGTTCAATTCTGATTTTGAATCTCTGGTCAGATCAAGTTTCCATTCCTAGAAGAGATTCCTGCCAAATATACTTTGTAGTTAAATCTCAACCAAACCGCTGAAATGAAAAATAACACGTTCTGACGCTTTCCAGCATCGGGGCTTCGTGGCTTAGTTGGTTAAAGCGCCTGTCTAGTAAACAGGAGATCCTGGGTTCGAATCCCAGCGAGGCCTGTCTCTTTTTGGCTTTATAAGGTAAAACCCTTAAAAGCAAATTCCATGGCCTCAGACCTTCAGTCTTCAAAAGCTGCTGGTGACGATGTTTTGAAGACAAGCAAAGAAGGAGTTAGAAAATTAATGGGTTGTTTTCTGGTTGAGTATTAAGATAACATTTTGAGTAACAGTCGTTTTTCAGATGTGTCATTTGCAAATCTTTTCTCTGTCGTGTCTTCATTTTGTTAAAATGTCTTTCACAGAGCAAGTTTTAAAATTTTAATGAAGTTCACCTTTAATTCTTTCATTAGATAAACAGTTTTCCTAGCACCATTAGTTGAAAAGACTGTATTTTCTCCATTAAATGGTCTTGGCACTCTTGTCAAAGGCCAACTGATGATCATATATGCAAGAATCTACTTGTGGGGTCTGTATTCTATTTCATTGGTCTATATTTCTGGCTATATGTCAGGACCACATGTATTTGCTTACTGTAACTTTAAAGTAAGTTGTGAGATTAAGAAGTGAGAGGGCTCCAAATTTATTCTCCTTTTCCAGGATCTTTTTGGCTATTTGGGAGTTGCACAAAAGTCAATGTTAATTTTATGGTGGATTTTTTTAATCTCTAAAAACAATTGGGATTTTGATAGGGATTGTATTGAAACTGCAGATCACTTTGGGCTTTATTGACATTATAACCATATTAGTCTTACAGTTCATGAATACAGATATCTATAATTCACTGATATCTTCTTTAATACCTTTTTTTCTCTTTCTAAAGTTTTCTGGTTTTCAGTGTAAACCTCTTCCTCCACCTTGATTAAGTTCTTTCCGAAACGTTTCATTCTTGTTCATGTAATTGTAAAAGGAACTGTTTCTTAATTTGTTTTGGATTGTTCATTGTAAGTGAATAAACATGCAACTGAATTTTGTATGTTGAATTTTATATCTTTCAATTTTGCTGAATTCTTTTATTAGCTCTAATGTGTGTCTGTGTGTGTGTATGTGTGTGTGTGTGTGTAATCCTCAGCACCTTCTATGTATGACATATCTTTCTCTTGACTACGTATCCTGGCTAGAATTGATATTACTACACTGAGTAGATGTAGTAAAAGTGAACACCTCTGTCTTGTTCCAGGTATTAGAGAAAAAGCTTACACTTTTTCACCATTGAAGATGCTGTGACTTTTTGATAAATGACTTTTATCATGAAGATAAAATAGTTTCCTGCTATTCCTAGTTTTTTTTTTTTATCATGAAACAATGTTGTCAAATGCTTTTTCTGCATCTATAGAGATGATCCTGTTCTTTTTTTCTTCATTCTGTTAATGTGTTAAACCTCACTTACATTCCAGGAATGTAACTTATTTGGTTGTGGTGTATAATATGTTGCTGTATTCAGTTTGCTAACATTTTGTTGAGGATTTTTGCATCTATGTTCATCAGCGATATTAATCTGCAGGTTTCTTTCCTTCTAATGGCTTTTATATTAAGGGAATGCAGTCTTCATAGAATGAGTTATGTTCCCTTTTTTCAGTTTTTTGGAAGAGTTTGAGAGGTATTGTGTTAATTCTTCTTTAAATGTTTGGTAGAATCCACCAGTGAAAATGTCTAGATTGGACTTTTCTTTGTTGTAATTTTTTTTGATTACTGCTTCAATATACTTAACAGTCATAGGTCTGTCAAAATATCTGTTTTTTCATGTTTCAGTTTTGGTAACTTGTGTGTTTCTGGGAATTTGTCCATTTCATTTAGGTTATCCAATATGCAGTCATACAATTTTTCATAGTGTTGGCTTGTAACATTTTTATTTGTGCAAAATCTGTAGTAATATCCCCACTTGCATTTCTAATTTTAGTAATTTGCATACCCTGTTTATGTTTTTCTTTGTAAATCTAGCTTAACATTTGTCAGTTTTGTTGAACTTTTCAAAGAGCCCAATTGTGGTCGCCCGCCTCGCCGATAAGGAGAACGCCACAGACAGGATTCTTCTGACACGCAGTTTACTGTTACAGCTCTTTTAGGAAGTGGCGAAGGCCCCGATGCAGGGAAAGCGGTTGCTTATATAGCCCAGAGGGGAGGCTTGTCAACCTCTGATTGGCTCATGACAGAACACTGCCAGAATACCTGATTAGCATATCCGTTTGACCTCAAGAGACACATCTTGCGCATGCGTCTTTTTAGTCTACATGTTTGCGAAGAACCAGGAAGCAGGAAACCGGCGCCATCCTGCAATGGCGGCTGCGGCTCCCGACACCCAATTTTGGTTTCATTGATAATTTTTCTATTGTTTCCTGCCTACACTTTCTGATTGCCAGTCTTACCTGAGTGCCTGCCCTATGGATTTACAACTTGCTTAGCCAGTCCCCACAACTGACACTCCCCAGCTTCTTCAATAAATAACCCCACCTCGCAACATAAAAATGTTTTCTTGATGATTCTACACAAATTGACCACTTCTGGTAACCAGCAGGCGTATCAACAATATTCCCAGAACTTTCTAGTAACTACTCACTCTACCTACTCCCAGGGAACCACTATTCTGACTCCTAACAATGCAAAAGCGTTTTGCCTACATTGTAATGTGAACAATTGGCGTCATAGAATACATTCTCTTTTGCGCCTTTCCTTTGGTCAGCAGATCTGTGAAGTTCATTCTTATACGTTATGGACTATTTTTTCTTGTTGGGTTATAGTTTTTTACGCTAACAGACCCAGGCAATTGCAGATGAACACTTGGAAAGTTTCTTCTATTCTCTCGACTAAAGATCGCTGGATTTTCTGGTAAATAGGGGACGGGGGAGCCTGGTGGGCTGTCGTTTATGGGTTCGCACAGAGTCGGACACGACTGAAGCGACTTAGCAGCAGTAGCCATAGATTATAGACATGCTTTCATCCATACTGACCAAAAAAAACACACCAGTGTTTGCAGTCTTGTTTCCGTAGTGTAGTGGTCATCACGTTCGCCTAACACGCGAAAGGTCCCCGGTTCGAAACCGGGCGGAAACATTAGCTTTTGCTTGAGGTTTCTAATTGACCACACGGTATCTTTATCTTGAAACACAAAACCCTTCTTCCGTAGCAAGAACAAGAGCAAAGTACCAAGCCACAATGCAATTCACATTGACAACTGAGAAGGCCAGGGGAGTGTTTTCATTCAGATTCTCTCGAGGTTTACAGAGAGGTTGTTCCTTAACCAATATCCTACTTGTTCTGGGACCGGGAAAACAAGTATTTAATGAAGATACAGAAACTCCTGAAGGGACAGAAGGAAGATGGTGAAAAGAGCAAGAGGAAACTTGGCGAAGTTATTTGGCAGACAGAGCACAGGATGAAAGGCGTCAGAGGTTTCTATCCAGGCCTTTGGTCTGGGAGATCCAGCATTCGCTGAGGACGAGAGAAAACTGTCTGTAGACATGACCTCAAAGGGATACGAAGCACATTTTCATGAAGCCAAGGGCAGAGAGGCCTGAGAGAGTAAACCAGATGCCCGGGAAGCTGAAAATAGCACTTAGTCAGTATATGGAAATGCTGCTTCTAGTTTCCTCAGGGAAACTTTCTTGAGGACGGGAAACAGAGCGAGCTAGTTAATATCCTTTCTCCTCAGGTCTGAATTAATGCCTTCCTCGGTTATCCGTAAAGAAGGACGTGGGGGCTTTGCTCGTCTTATTTCGAAGTTCCTCCACTGAGCTCAGAGGAGCAGCTTCTGAAGGAAAGATGTCGGATTTTTGGCAGATTGGGAAAACGCAACATGGAGGGGAGTACTGAGGTCATTTAATTCTTGGGGAAATTGATCTCAGGCTAAGGAAAGAGGGAAGAAAAGTATGTATTCTGACAAAGTGGCTGATCTTTAATATGGTAGGGAAGAGGAGAAATAACAGCTTAGCCGGAGCAGAGTGGCGCAGCGGAAGCGTGCTGGGCCCATAACCCAGAGGTCGATGGATCGAAACCATCCTCTGCTAGTGGTTTTGTGACATCTCCAATACACGGTCTCAGAGAGTGTATTTAATTTCCTAAAGTTCATTTAGGGTTTAGCGTTTTCCTTTTTCCTCCACAAATGACTGCACAATTTCCTTCTCGTTCAAAAGATAAGAGACAAGTCTTATCTTTAGAGTAGAGGAAGAGTTGACAAATTTCATGTTTATTTCCAACAAATTAACCTTTTGTGTTCCAGAGACTATACACTGAGGTAGGATATAATTTTCTATTTTCTTGCACATTTCCTTACACTCAAAGGAAAAACATTGTTATTTTGCCTGAGATCATTGGTTGTTAGAAACCTATAATGCCTTTTTACTTGAGTTGGGGGGTTCAGGTTCCTTTCACTCTTGTTTATTCTTAGGCATGATTTATACCGTTCAAGTTAATAGAAAACATACTGTGAACTCTTCTCTGAAGCAATTATTGTTACAATAATTGAGAAGACACCTTTCATACACTATCCCTGTTCATACTTACATAAAATGGATCCATGCTAATGTTATGAGAAAAAGAAGCAAAAACCTTGCATGTGAAATGATAGAAAACAGTAGACTACATTTAAAATTATTTTGTGCATCAGAATTCCATGGAGAAACCGGAAGAAAAATAGTTTTACTGATATATTTGCAAAAGAAGTTGAGAGAAAATGTCTAATGTAAATAATTTAAAATGAGTGACTATATAGGACAAGAAAATATAAATTCTTCTAAGCAGTGAGAATTCAGAGAAAACTATCCAAAGAAAAAATATTAATAAAAATTTGCATGTGTTGGATCTGTTTCATTCCTTTACTTCTCTGATGAATATGTTCTTATTTGGCAAAACCAACCATTTTCAATTTATTTAGTATATTCCTCTAAAAGCATTTTTAACTGAAAATGTCCAAGCACAGGATATTTGTTGAATAAAATGAGACATATAGACTCAGAGGAGAAGTACCATGCAGCTGCAAAAAAGATATGGAGTGATTTACAGAAGTTACTTATGTGAGAGGATGTACAGATGAAGATTATAATATGCTATCTTTTTTCAGGAAGAAAGGGAGTCAGGAAAAACATATGTATTTTCCCTTTTGAACAGAAAACAGCAAAGATAGACCGACCAGTGAAACTGGCAATCTAAAAGTGTAGTAATAGTGCTGGGGTACATGAAGTACTGTGTTGTTCAAAAACTTCTTTAAGATGTTATGGAAAAAACAGAACGAAAATTTTGGCCAACCCAAAACAGGGCTGGTGGGAGAAATAGAGAAGGAACAGCAAATAGCGGAAGAGAGAAAAAAATAGAAGAGTAACAGACTGTCCTTGAAGTGTGGATCACAGAAATCAAAAGATGTTCCTCAGAGACCGAACCCTTGGCTTTATTTGTGTAAACTATGCTTTAAGTTCAGTCATTCAGTCATGTCCAACTATTTGTGACCCCATGAACTGCAGCACTCCAGGCTCCTCCGTCCGTGGGATTTTCCAGGCAAGAGTAATGGAGTGGGTTGCCATTGCCTTCTCTGTGATATAAGCCAGCATCCTTTAAAAATATACAAGTCAAACAGTGTCCATGAATTCTTTTTCAAAGGTTTTTCTATTTTATAGCTACCATGAAATTTTACCCCTCATATTGCATTTTTCTATGCTTAAATGCTGTTACTGATTATTATATTGCTCTGAAACAGAAAAATATATTAAAAGATTAATATAATTTCTAACTATTTCTGGTGTGTGTTTTGTATTTCAAGGGTCTCCCCCCATCCCCAGTTTGAGTTGTTTTCAAGTTTAATAGTAGCAAGTGACCAATAAAATGTAAAGATGTAATTTCTGAGAAGCATTTAGTATACGAAAAGAAAATTTGTATTTGAACTTAATAAGATGGATAGCACTTTTTTCCTAGTCCTTGTGTCTGTGGGTGAAAGCTTCCAGGGGTTGCAATGAGAAGACTTCCATAGAAATAAGTGTTATCAGAAATTTACAAAGAGGGGATGTGAAATCAGATAAAAGTAGATCCTCTGTAGGTCCCACCGAGATTTGAACTCGGATCACTGGATTCAGAGTCCAGAGTGCTAACCATTACACCATGGGGCCTGTCCTAGAAAGTTACCTTCTAAATTCTTTGATGATATAATTCTTCCTCCCTAAGGAACTTGATGTGGTTTTCTAAAGGGTAGAAATACATTTTGCATTTCTTCCTCTAGGATTAAGTCTGGAGAAGGAAATGGCAACCCACTCCAGTACTCTTGCCTGGAAAATTCCACGGACTAAGGAGCCTGATAGGCTACAGTCCATGGAGTCGCAAAGAGTCGGACACGACTGAACGACTTCACCAAGAACCCTTACCTGTCGCATGCCTGTAATTATCTTCTAAGCCAGACTCTATTGGAAAACATTGCCTCCCTAACGTTAGGAATCGTCCTCTCCACCCACCCATTCCCACGGAGTGCTCGGTTTTATGATAACCGTTTTGTACTGTTACTTCACCCAAGGGTCACAGTTGTTCTATGATCATTGCCGCTATTTTACAGATGAATAACCTGAGGCAGAGACCTGGTGTCTTTCACCCTTCTTTCTCAGATTCTATTACTTCACGGAAAACCGTCTTATTCTAGAGTGGTAAGCTGAAGCTCCAACACTTTGGCCACCTTTTGCAAAGGACTGACTCATTGGAAAAGACCCTGATGCTGGAAAGATTGAAGGCAGAAAGCGAAGGGGACGACAAAGGATGACATGGTTGGATGGCATCATGGACTCTATGGGCACGTGTTTGAGCAAGCTCCGGGAGTTGGTGATGGACAGGGAAGGCTGGCCTGTTGCAGTCCATGGGGTGGCAAAGAGTTGGACACGACTGAGCAAGTGAACTGAACTGATCTACCTCTTTTGCTGACGCGTTATGGAAAGATTTACCAGAGTCGCAGACTAGACACTGACATTTAAGGAAAATGGAATTAAACATGCTTGGAAGATGCGATCGGAGTAAGACCCCTGCAGCCCTGGGAGCCCAAGGGGGAGGCTCTCGAGAGTCTTCCTAGGACCGAGTCCAGCCCCACGGTCCTTCTCTCACCAACAGAATATATGCAGAGACTCCCAAATGGACACAGAGAAGAGTCCCCTGATGCCGCAACTGTTTCTCGCACACACATCGGCGTCCACACTTGGTGAAAACCTGCAAGACAATCAGTTTCTGTGATGGGTCTTGGTGAATATTCTGAGTTCCATCCTAATTCAGTATTTCCACAAACTCCTCAGGCTGATTTTTCGCAGGCAAAGATACCCAGCACAAGTTTAGCAGTGAGTACCCAGCGATTTCTTTAGCAGTACATGGGAGTCTAGCTTTGCTCCAAGCAGTTTCCTGGAATTCGACGCCCGTCAGATGAGACTGACCTAGCTGAAACACTTTCATGATTTGCAGACTGGGATTGCGTTCCAGGATTTCATATTTTAAACTGGAGGCGGGTTTCCGGGTCTGTGCGCCTCTAGTGGATTTAGACCATGAAGTGCAACTCCCACTACCTGGGTGGGGGAAAAAAAAAAAATCACCAAAAACAAAAGGCCAGGTTTCTTGCAGGATTCCTTTACAAAAGGATTTTTTTTTCAGGGTGGCTTTTACTGGACAAAATCTTTAAACTGGTTCTTTTCTGGAATGCTGGGTTGGGAGTTTTCCTCTAGAACAGATGAAGACTGGCCAAGTACTGTTCCTTGTTTGCATAGAGTGGGTAGAAGACTCTCAAGAGAGAGGGTAAAGATCCACCACTGGAGATCCTAAACTGTCAAAACCTGGCGGCTACAAGAAAAATGTCCTTACAAAGGAGACACTTTTAAACCTGAGTCGGGAGAACCCAGGTAGGTTCCTCTTCCATAGGCATAACTTAGCAACGGATACACCAGCCCAGTGATGTTTGCCATGCCCCAGAGGATAGTCCCAATGGCCTTGACCCTGTGTGGTTCCTGATATGTTAGCAAAAGTGCACTGTGAGAGGAAGAGGCCTTGACCTGTGCAGCAGTGGTGCCTCGTGTAGCAGAGAAAAGGCCTGTACTTCCCAGGGCCACATCCTACAGCTTTCCGAGACTCACGCCCTCAGGTGAACTGTGATGAGGACAGCAAGTGAAGCCCTTCGAACAAGGAATGAATAAAGTGCAGTGTTCAGAGGCTAGAGTCTCCTTCCTGCAGCCCCAGAAAGGGAAACAGAACGCCTTCAGATTAAATCCTCGCATTCTGTGCAGCGTTCAAAAATCTTCAACTGGATGACAAATGTGCAATTAGTGCTTTTCAGCTGCTAGGCCCATGGCAGGCACTGGCCTTTCCTTAGCCAACATATAACCAAAACTAGGTACATCCAGACTTTAGGATGACAGGACAAGCATGTAGTCAAAAGAGACTTTCTTTTCAAATTTGGATTCAAAATTCAGTGCACCTATTACATATCCTTCCTCAACTCCAAATTGAGCTACTGCTGTGGCCTCATTAAGACAGTCATGGTTGACAGTCACCTTCAGGGAAGTTTCTGCTCCAGTCCTGGGCAAAGTCTGGTTCTCAGAGTTTACTGTAGACTTGGGATCATTGAAGGAAAAGAGTGAGAATGAATTTGGGAAAAAGCAGAGCAGAATATTTTGGAACCAAACATGGACACAAGCTACCCTGGGTTCTGGGATGATCAAATCAGATTAGGTGAAACTTTATGCGCTCAGCAAGTTTTTCTTTTCTCTTTAATTATTTTTTTGTTTGTTTCTTTTGGCCACATATCCTATGGGATCTCAGTTCCCCAACCAGGGATAGCTTGGAATTCTAACCACTAGGCCACCAGGGAACTCTGCACTCAATATTTTTAAACTCCTAACAGGGACCAGGGATTGTGGGACTGAGAAGTGAAAGGGGAACAAAGCCACAGTACTGGTCTCTCCCCTAGGATATCCTCTGTCTAGAACAGGAGGGAGGTAGTTATTCAACAAGCAATTAAAACGTGAGGTGGTAGGAGAAGGGGACATTGGGTGCTGAGGAAACACAGATGGAGCACACGAGCCTAGATAAGGGAGCCGATGAAGGCCTGGGTAAGAAGGGCTGAAAGGTCTAAGTTAATATTTGAGGAATAAATAGAGAATCAACTGGGGGCAAAATGGAGGGCAAAAATGTTCTGCTGGTAGTAAATACAGAAAGGAAAAGAAGATGTATAAATAACTGTATCATGGCTTGTGACTAGAAGGTATTTTGGAGGGATGAGTGTGACAGTAACGGTGACAAACGAAGTTGGAGGTGTGGGCAGGTTAGGTTAGGTTTCAACAGTCATGAAAATGTGGGGAGCTGCCCCCAGCAAAGTAGAAAGAACTTGTCCTGTACTGGGATTCTCAAAGATAGCAAGGGCTGCTCACTCATGGGTTGCTACCCACAGATTGAAGAACAGTCCCACAGGATCAACTTTGTGCAGAGGTATTCCTAGCATAAGTCTAAGTAAGAATTGAAGGGATTTGCAGTTATGACGGGAAGAGGTGGCCTGAAAGTGTTAAGGGCCCTGACTGCTTGCTAGTCCATCTATCGTGCCCTGCTCCGGTGGGCTCAGATGCCTCCTTTGAGCGCTCTCTGTGAAGAGCCCATCCGCGAGAGAGAACAGAACCGCCCCTAATCGCCTTCTAATCACAAATTTATCACGTCTCAGTTTAGACTCTCTTTTCCAGTTTTCAGGTAGAGTGGCCATTCTTTTAAAAACAAAGTTCTTTTGCCTGCTCACACAGATTTCTTTCTAGGAATAAAGCAAAGGGAGACAGCGGAGAGACGGCGCCTCCGCATCCGGACCTGGGCAGACCTGGGTACGGGTTTTAGGACCGGCGGCTTCTCCTGGCGGTACTGGCTTCTGAACACAGCTTCGCTCAGCAGCCGGTGGGCTCCGATTTCCCATCAGAGAAGACTCTGTTACTATTGCTCGTTAATACTGACGCGTGGTGGGTTGGATTACAAGGGAAAAGGCTGGGTTAAGGAACGAGATTGCAGGAGTAAAAACGAATACGGAAACAACCAAGAAGGTCCCACCGAGATTTGAACTCGGATCGCTGGATTCAAAGTCCAGAGTGCTAACCATTACACCATGGGGCCCACGAGGAAGCTCTTTGAAAAGGTGTCTCTTGTGGCAAATATTTATCTTTGAGGCACTAGATGCCAATTACCAAAATTTAAACAATGTGACTTCCCCCAGTCCCCCAACAAAACTGTACCTTCTGGAGGGGTAATTTTGAAAATGTGTGAGTGTTTTGGTTGTCTTAACGGCTTAGTGGCACAACTGGTTTTCAGGTCAGGGCCAGATGCTGGAAGTCCAGTAATGCTCAGGACATTCCTATACCAGGAATTATCCTTAGAACAGCATGACTTTTGTAAAACATTTTCATCTGGATTTTCAAGGATCTTTTCTAAGGGTGCAGTCCGTGCTTCCACCTTTGTACCCTCTCACTTAATCATCTTCTCATATACAACTGGCAGTGCTGTGTGGGACCTTGTTAGGATTATGACTTTTATTCTGAGATAGGATGTCACAACTTCTGGTTAGGTGTCCTGGGGCACTCCTCTTTGGAATGTATGAGACGTCTGACCACTCTGAAGCCACTACACAGGGAGCCAGATTTCATAAAAGTGCTCAGGCTGGGAATTCCCTGGTCATCCAGTGGGACTCTGCATTTCCATTGATGTGCAACCAGACTGGATCCCTGGTCAGGGAAAAAGATCCCACAGGTCGAGTGGCCAAAAAAAAAAAAAAAGTCCTCTGAATGTTAGTCCTAGCCCACAGCCAGTGTCGATTGCCAGACAAGCAAGTGAAGATGCTTTTAGATAATTCTAGCCCTCAGCAGTTGTCCTGTAAATCACAAGTCAATGATCTTCTTCTGCCTAAAGCCCCAAACATTTTAGAGCTGACAGTCATTGCAGCTGTGCTCTGACCTAATTCCTGAACACAGACTCCATGAAGATTAATAAAATGCTTTGTGCCATCAAGTTTGGGCTGTTTAGCATGCAGGAACAGTAACCTGAACAGGTTTAGAAACAGGAATTTTCTTGACCTAATCTCTTAGTTTTGCCCAATAAGTAATGTGAACATCAGTGTCTTCCTATGGACCAATTTGTCATATATTTTCAAAACTAATGTTTGTTCACAAAATTGGCAGGCTTGTGTGGAGTCTTGTGAGAGTGGTATGATTAAAGTTAAGAAAACTCCCCTCTTTAGATAACCATCTAAGTGCTATGTCCTTTCATTATATTAAGCTGTAAAAAGACATTGGTTGGCATGTGATTGACTCAGTGTACATTCTAGGCTCTGGGCTTGGTGTTTGGGTATGGCTGAGAATAAGACATCTTTGGTAGAACTCACCTCTTCAGGAAAAGTTTTATAACAATTTTATTGTGTTATTTTGTTTTGTTTTCTGGATGTAGATCATAACAGAGATGGAGTGATCTTCTCTTGCTTTGCAGGGCATTTTTTTCAGCAGCTATCTAGAAAACTTGCAGGTTGTTGAGGCTCTATGCAGAAATTAAGTTGAACAAAGAGAAAAAGATGAGAAATCAAAACTTCTCATCCCATGGCTCCCTCTGCTCCAGCCACAACAGCCTTTGGCAGGTCCCAAAACACTCTAAGCAGGGGCCTGGTTTGGGTATTGTTCCTTTTGCCTGGAACAGATTCCCCCAAGTAGTGACTCACCACTTTATGCCAATGACTCCTCTGTGAGGCCTTGTCCACTTGCCTTCCTTAAAATTACCTTTCCCAAAGTCCTCTTTCCTTTCTTTATTTTTATCCACATCACCTATTAAAGATCTGATTATTAAGAATTTTATTAATTTATTAATTATCTGGCTGTTAAAAGTGACCTAATGTTTTGTCAGATTCCCTTTCTCCTGTTCAATATGAAATTCTGTGCCAGTATTTGAAACTACTGTCTCTTCTCAGCTAATAAAAATGTGGGCGTGTCACTTGATTTGTAAGAGACAGGTCCATGAAGTCCAAAAATTAGACATTATTGCAGAGTCCTTAAATATAGATCGTTGCAGTTTGCAATTCTGATTCCCTGGTTGCAAAGGTAAGAATGTTGTATTTGACATCTCTTTTTAACTGGTTAAGAAAAGGACTACTAGTTCCCTAGTGGATTAGTGGTACTTTTTCTGTCTCTATCATGCTCAGAAAAACAAAGAAACATCTATGACTGATAGATAATTTAACAAATAATGTGAGAGTCTGCTTCATTTAAATGACCATACAATGTTAAACTGGCATCTAGAATCATGACTGTTTCAGAATCTTACTTGATAAACTCTCCATGGTTCACACCTAGAGGTTTTATACTGAAGTCATATCATTGTTTTGAGAAGTGCGCTCACGATACAGAATGAAGCCCTTGGTGTAACATTCAGACTGCTTGCTCAACCCTTTGCACTGCTCCTTTTTGCCCACTCCTGTAGACGTTAGTCCCACCAACATTCCCAGTGCCTTGAATGTGACACCTACGTTCTTACTTCATCTGCCCAGAATGCTGTTTTGTACACCACTCCCCTCTGCTGGTAACTATTACTTATTCTTTGTTCCTTGGGTTTTCCACATACATCTCTACTGAAGCATTTATTATCTTATTTCATTTGTTTGTTTACATACAATGTGCACATATGACTAAAAATTCAAGGTGCGTAAAAACATCATAATCAAAAAGATTTTCGATCCATCCCTGCTTCTAGGCTATCCAGCATTCGTTCTACAAAAATAACCAATATTAGCAATTTGTGTAGTAGTCTTCTGGAGATATTTTAGATTCATACAAACCTATGTATACAAAAATCTACTGCACATTATCCTGTATCTTGCTTTTGACACTTGACAGTAAATGATGGAGATCATCACCTATCAATGCTTGAAGAGGCCATATAGTGGTTACAAATACGGCTTCTAAAGCTAGACTACACTCGAATGGGCCTAGCTATGTGTGTCTGCCTCCTTAGCGCAGTAGGCAGCGCGTCAGTCTCATAATCTGAAGGTCCTGAGTTCGAACCTCAGAGGGGGCAGTTCTTTTAAAGGTTGCTCGGGAGACGCGAGCCTCGCGCTCGATCCCTGAGAAGGAAATGGCAACTCACTTCAGTATTCTTGCCTGGAAATTTTCATGTACAGGGAGCCTGGTGGACCACAGTCTACGGGGTCGCTAAGAGTGGGGCACGACTGTTACTAGCTGTACATTTACAGGTAAGTTTCTTATCATCTCTGGACCTGTATTTTATAATCTGTAAAACAAATATAAACAGTAATTTAACTCAAAATATTGTTATAAGGAATAAGTGATTTAATGTATACAAGGACATTTTGAGATTTCCTCTATGTCTCAGCAGGTAAAGAATCTGCCTACGATGCAGGAGACACAGACCGTGGGTTTGATCCTTGGGTGGGGAAGATCCCTTGAAGAAGGAAATGGCAACCTATTCCAGTATTCTTGCCTGAAAAGTCCCATGGACAGAGGAATCTGGTGGGCTACTGTTCAAAGGGTTGCAGAGTCGATCGCAGCAAAGCACACAGGGAAAGTGTTAGGACATTATCTGGCACACACTAAGCAGTAAATATTGCTACTAATATTCTGCAAAAGAGCCTTCAGATTTGTTTTTACCTGCAGGTAGAATGATATACTGTAATGTTCTACTTCATTGTTCACCATTCAGATGACTTCTAGTCTTTGGTACTACAGACTGGGCTGCTTGGAAAACTCTGTAACATGTCATTTTTCACATTTTCAAAAATGGTAAATTCCTAGAGATGAAGTTGCTGGGAGTAGGGATATGCATGTTTTTAAATATGCTGGATACCGCCTCCTTTTCCTGTATGAAAGTTCTCCCAGTTTTCAAGGCCACTAGCAGTGACTGAGAATTAAGTTCAAGAACAGCCTTATTCGGAATTTTCCATTCCTATCCCAGCATACAGTGACTATCCTGTAGTGAACAGTAGATGCTGAATAATATTTATTAGTTAACTGGATGAAAGGATGATTTAGGAAATACAGTTGGGTTTTGGTGGCAGCAAGAACACTTAAAATTCCTTTGCATTAAATCCCATTTAAATGTTTAAAATCTTGTTTGCTGTTATTCACTGAAGATTATTAGAAGACAGAATAGAAAGTTATCTTTTACTGATCACTTTGAGCAGTTTTACTATTACAGAGATTTCTTTTAGAACCTGGAAATTGTGGTAAAAGAAAAAATCATTATTGAAAGTTTGTTAATACTGTAAAGCAACAGGGTGTGTGTGTGTGGGGGGGGGATTAATAACTGAAAACTGGCTAGAGTCCCACTGATATACCAGCTTTCCAGTAGAAAAAAAATGCTTTATTAATTAAAGTCTTCATATTTATTATCTCATGTCATTCTGATACATATGCAAAGATACCTGAGAGAAAAGGACAAAAGAACATTGAATGACAAAGAGCTACTAAACTCCCTCTAAATTTATCATCGCAATTTTCGACTTACTTCCATTTTACAGAGGAAAGGTCTGGTGATCCATACCTTACATAGCCTGTGGCAAGACACAGTCAAGAAGTGGCCTAGTTGGTCTAATATAGCACAGCACTCAAAACATGGCCAATGTCAAATAACTTTGAATACATGAATAGTCATGTTGTAGGAGTGACTCTGATAAAAACAAAGTCCTGTTTCAGAGCTTTACTGTCACTTTGTTTTCAGAGGTGGCGATTATGACCTAAGACAGGCAGTGGATCCTACTGCTAAGAGCATGGACTTTAAACTTGGCTACCTAAATCCCATTCACCCTAAAAGTTTGTGTGACTTTTGGTAAATTACTTGTGCTTTGCTCTGAGATGACGGAGATGATGACACTACCTACTTTGTAGAACTGTCCTCACAATCTAGCATACTTCGTTAGCACACTGTAATATGCCACATTGCACATGGTGTGTTTGCAAACACTGCTTTCCACAGAGTGGAATACTCAGAGTGGTTAAATTTCTCCATGGCCACAGAGCAAGTGGTGGAGCTGGGGCCAGAAATTAGTCCTTCCGTTCCTAATCCAATTCAGGCTGCCAGCTTCACTACATCTTGTGTCTACATTTGCAGTTAGGCAAATTAGCAACTGGAGATCCATGTTCACTGGTCAATCTCCTTTTCGTGCCCAATACATCTCAATCCACAGGATCCTTTCTTCTTTCCACGAGTAGCATACCGTCAGCCTCACGTTATCCAAGAGAACTCTGCTACTTCAGGAGCAACCTCGGCTGGCATCTCCTCCTCCGCCTTTGAAACAAGGAAGAGGAAGGAAACTGCGAATCTGTCCCGCCGAATTTCTGTAGTTTTCAATTTGGTCCGAAAAATTCAGCTGAACGCCTGGCTCCGCCTCCCCACGCCTGCTTGAAAGTACATCTCCGTCACCCCACCCCCACCCCCACGCCACTTTTGTCTTTAGAACTTCTATTTATCTGTACTCTCAACGTGTTAAGGCCGTGCCTAGGCGGGGAGGGACTATAAATTACGGTAAGCCACAGCAGGTTTCTGTGTGCCAACATTCAGGGCATCACCATGCCCGCCACCCGGCGCCTGGCCCGCGGGAGTGGTTAAGGCATCTTTGATCTCGGCTACAGAGAGACCCGAGGGGAGCTGAAAATCTTATTAGAAAAAGTGAACATGACCCCAAAACCTATTCCCAACATGCTAAGGGCAAGAGGGTCACCGCTGTGGACGTTATTCTCTCAAGGGTCAGGGAAGCACCTTCTGGCTTTGGTGGCTGATATTGCAACTTGTATTGCCATTCTGACTTGTAAAAAGTTCGTCTCAGGGGTATCTGTCTTTTAAGGAGTTAGAAAGCAATTCAGATCACGTTGTGTAGCTGTAAGATATGTTCCTTAGATCCTGCATTCGGACCTGCAGTATGATATAAAGAGAAGGGATATGCAAAGAATAGATTTGTAGTTCGCGTGTATGCAAAAATGGCCCCCATTCAGTGCTTGCAGGCTCCCAGTCACGTACGAAACTGCAAGTTATTTTAATCTGGGGCTTCCTGTTAGTAAGTCAGTAAATGAGTTTCTTGACTTCCTGGAGTTCTCCAGCGTTCAAACTGTTGCTCTCGAGGTTTTTAGGTATTGTGGCTATCCACTATAAACCTAAGGGGAGGCATCAGATGAACCTAGTTTCTATAATAGAAATTATCGCAAAATGCAACTTTCTTAACACCCAGGTATTTTATTTCCGTTAAACCACGTTTTTAAAAATGCCACTCAAGGGACAGCAACCCCCTCCCACTGAACTGATAGGAAAGGCGCACCGGCTCCTTTCTGGAGAATGTTTTGAATGGCTCTGAAGAGAGCCTTTGGGTTTCACGCGGCCTATAATGACGTTTGCCTAGATCTGGTGTACTTGGAAGACCTTAACTACAAGATCACAGAAAAACCCAGAAATGATTAATACCCTGGCTACTTACACTGCAACGAGTTATCTTCAAATAGTTTGGCAAAGTGAAGCTTAAGCCTTTCACCAAGAAAAAAATATCACTATATTGTGAAGACAAAACAATCTCTCAAACGGGAAACTTACCTAATA
>SJYC01112774.1:0-34190 GCA_006408675.1 Madoqua kirkii
GTCAAGGCTCATGCCCTCTCCCCACGGATGCGGCGAGCAAGCTGGATGTCCTTGGGCATGATGGTGACGCGCTTGGCGTGGATAGCACACAGGTTGGTGTCTTCAAAGAGCCCCACCAGGTAGGCCTCGCACGCCTCCTGCAGCGCCATCACGGCCGAGCTCTGGAAGCGCAGGTCGGTCTTGAAGTCCTGCGCGATCTCGCGCACCAGCCGCTGGAACGGCAGTTTGCGGATCAGCAGCTCCGTGGACTTCTGGTAACGACGGATCTCGCGCAGAGCTACCGTACCGGGCCGGTAGCGGTGCGGCTTCTTCACGCCGCCGGTGGCCGGAGCGCTCTTGCGGGCCGCCTTGGTGGCGAGCTGTTTGCGCGGCGCCTTGCCGCCGGTGGACTTCCGCGCAGTCTGCTTAGTTCGAGCCATAGTATCAACAAGTTTAAACAACGCCACCTATCCACATATTTATAGGGCAAGTCAGGAGCTGATTGGACAAAAGGCGACCACGTCTGTCCAATCGGTAATCGGACTGACTCAAGTCAGTGCTCCTTCACTCAGTCGAGTCCGACTCTGGGACACCATGGACTGCAGCACGCCAGGCTTCCCTATCCAGCACCAACTCCGGGAACTGGCTCAAACTTGTGTCCATCTAGTCGGTGATACCGACTCGAACTTTTCAGATTGTTGTCCAAAGGCCCTGACCTCAATTTTCTTTTTCAATTTTTCCTGTACAGTTGTTTGCTACATAATAGCACTTTTCAGAAGCTATAAATACACACTACATGAGAAATATAGACTACAGTCCATGGAGTCGCGAAGAGTCTGACACGACTGAGCGACTTCACTTTCACTTTCATGCATTGGAGAAAGAAATGGCAACCCACTCCAGGGTGCTTGCCTGGAGAATCCCAGGGACGGGAGCCTGGTGGACTTCGGTCTATGGGGTCACCCAGAGTCGGACACGACTGACACGACTCAGCAGCAGCAGAAACTACATTAGAATAAAAACAGAAGTTCTTTTAGATAATATTTCAACCCAGTATATCTAAAATTTTCATTTCAACATGTAATCAATAGAATTGTTAGATATTTCACATTCTTTTTAAATTTTGCACTAACCGTTCAAAATACAGTGTACAGATATAACATGTCCATCACTTCCTTTTTCAGGTTAGCCCCATGTCCATTGCTCAGGGCCACTGGTTTTTACCACATTAGGACAATGAATGCAGCTCTATACCATCAGCCCTCAACTTTCCTCTAAACACAAATTTTAAGAACTTAAATTTGTTTTTCAGTAAAAACAATTTGACTTGCATGTGAGGCATTCAAGTTATTACTTCATAAAGAAACACATCCTTGCCTGAACTTCTTTTCGAACAATTCCCTTGCAGTATAATTGATTTTTCTATTTTAGGAATGTAATTCCTTGGTATTTAAAGAATTTAAATCCCCACCAATAATACATATTTACCACACATCCCATGAGTTTGCCTCTATAATAGCTGCTTGCATGTATGTGCAATATCAGTGAGTAAATTGTGTCTGATTTTTTACGACCCCCCATGCACTGTAGTCTGCCAAGCACCTCTGTCCATGGAATTCTCCAGGCATACTGGAGCAGATTGCCATTTCCTTCTCCAGGGGATCTTCCCCAGCAGGGGATCGAACCCTTCCTCTCCTGCATTAGCAGGCGGATTTTTTCCCACTGAGCCACCTGGGAAGCCACTGGCAGAAACTTGGGATAAATTGCCTGGCATCTGAATTTTTCTGATCATCTCCTTCCCCTCAGAACCTAGAAGTTACCTGGCAAGTTTTTTTTTTCTTCTTGAACGTACGTGGAAAACTAATTCCATCAGTACATCAAGATCTTTAACACAATAAAAAGACCAAGAATATGGCATTTTAACAGTAGAATTTAGCATTTTCATCCTAAAACATATGACCATTACCTTATATCGACACCTCAATTTGTGTGGATGGGTCCAAGGGAGTTAGGAAAATACTTTAGAGAACACAATAATAAACCAATTGCTATAATTACCAGGTACCTCAGCTAACTTTTCCGATAAAAGACCTGAAGATTTAAAATTTCCATATTCAACGATGTAAAACAATGTACGCTGACGTGAAATTAGCGATGCCGAAAGCTCAGTTTCTCTGTTCATCAGTACAGAGCTGAATCTCGGAGACTGTTTTGGGTGAAGTAGAAAAGTTTTATTCCTTTGCCAGGCAAGAGGAGACACAATGGGCTCTTGTCTCAAAGTGAAGTCTCAGTCGTGTCCGACTCTTTGCGACCCCATGGACTGTAGCCTACCAGGCTCGTCCATCCATTGGATTTTCCAGGCAAGAATACTGGAGTGGGCTGCCATTTCCTTCTCCAGATCTTCCGGGTCCAGGAGTTGAACCAGATTTCCCGCATTGTAAGCCGATGCTTTACCGTCTGAGCTACCAGGTAAACTTGTCTCAAAAAACCGTCCCAACCTGGGAAGATTTGAAAAGGAGTTTTATACTTCTCAAGGGCGTGGTTGCTGACAAGGTTAGGGTGTATGCAGGGTATCAGTTGGTCAGGTCTCCTAATCTATGAGTTTCTCCGATCCTTTCAATTTTGCCTCAAGTAGTTTCTAGTCTGCTCCATATACTAGCAACTGTTCAAATCTGCTATTTGGAACTCAGGAAAGTCAAGTCTAGCCTTGCCTAAAGAAATGGGGAGAAAGGGCCACCATGTTTGGGAGTCCCACAAGGCCCCACTGTTTTCAATTAGGTCTTTTTCAGAAAAACTAACGCCTCCAATAATGGCCTTTGGACTAAGAAACAGGTTTGATTTGCTCCCTGGACACACGAAATCTTTAATTGCTAAACCCCAGAAAACCAAAGCCTTGAAACTGCCACAGAAAGTAATAGATCTTCCATAACTTTTGTGCCTTCCAACTCAGTAACTGGCAAAAGGTGGTAATATTAATCTTCGTACCTGCCAATGCTGATGGATAAATTTATAGACGACATAACACACTTTAACAAAAGTGACGTCTCCTAAGTTAATGTTGGTGTAGTACATGCTTATTTCAAACTATCATCTAGGATGTAAGCTTTAAAATTTAGTGCTCAGTTCTCCCAAGGAATCTTTAAGTGGCTCTGAAAAGAGCCTGTTTGAAACTTAGCCTAATACAAATGTTCTCTTGTTCACAACTGCCTCTTAAATGCCAAATCTGAAATATAGACCAGAACATGCCCTACACGACCGGAAGATTCACTTGCAAGTCTCAGTATTGTAATCAATATTAGTCTCAGATGCAATTAATTGTGTTACTCTTTTCTATGATAATAGAAGTGGCTCTGAAAAGAGCCGTTGATTTGGTAGTTTCCAATCTTGGTTCTTTACTTAGCCTTGTGGTGGCTCTCGGTCTTCTTGGGCAGCAGCACCGCCTGGATGTTGGGCAGGACACCACCTTGAGCGATGGTGACTTTGCCCAGCAGCTTGTTGAGCTCCTCGTCGTTGCGGATGGCCAGCTGCAGGTGACGCGGGATGATGCGCGTCTTCTTGTTGTCCCGGGCCGCGTTACCGGCCAGCTCCAGAATCTCGGCCGTCAGATACTCCAGCACCGCCGCCAGGTACACCGGAGCCCCGGCCCCGACCCGCTCGGCGTAGTTACCCTTGCGAAGCAGCCGGTGCACTCGGCCCACGGGAAACTGAAGCCCTGCCCGCGAAGAGCGAGTCTTGGCCTTGGCGCGAGCCTTGCCGCCTTGTTTGCCACGTCCAGACATGACTGAGGATCAACAGTCACCCTCGAGAGTGACAAGCGAATACAGAAACGGAAAGTTTATAACCCACGCTGGGCGCGAAAAGAAAGCTGTACGATTGGCTACCATCTTACTTTTGTTTAGACCAATGGAAATGCGACTATGCAGGATGCCTACCTCGATTGGGCGAAGCTGAGCTGTGATGTCACACAGAGGACGCACCAATCAACAGAGATCTCTACTGCGCTTCATTTGCATAAAGCCTTGTCCTTAAAAGGGTGCCTTTCGGGTCCCACTTCCACAGTGGTTCTGTGACAGCAGTACTTCACCATGCCTGAGCCAGCGAAGTCCGCTCCTGCCCCGAAGAAGGGTTCCAAGAAGGCGGTGACCAAGGCGCAGAAGAAGGACGGCAAGAAGCGCAAGCGCAGCCGCAAGGAGAGCTACTCCGTGTACGTGTACAAGGTGCTGAAGCAGGTCCACCCGGACACCGGCATCTCGTCCAAGGCTATGGGCATCATGAATTCCTTCGTCAACGACATCTTCGAGCGCATCGCGGGCGAGGCGTCGCGCCTGGCTCATTACAACAAGCGTTCGACCATCACTTCCAGGGAGATCCAGACGGCCGTGCGTCTTCTGCTGCCTGGGGAGCTGGCCAAGCACGCCGTGTCCGAGGGCACCAAGGCGGTCACCAAGTACACCAGCTCCAAGTGAGGGACTGGCTGCAGAGTAGTCAGACTTCTTCTCACCCAAAGGCTCTTTTCAGAGCCACCTACCTTTTCTATAAAAGGGCCTGTTCACTGGTAACTGTTTTTGAAGTGTTCAATTTGTAAGTGCGGCTATTAGGTAAGTTTCCCGTTTGAGAGATTGTTTTGTCTTCACAATATAGTGATATTTTTTTCTTGGTGAAAGGCTTAAGTTTCACTTTGCCAAACTATTTGAAGATAACTCGCTGCAGTGTAAGTAGCTAGAGTATTAGTCATTTCTGGGTTTTTCTGTGATCTTACAGTTAAGGGCTTCGAATTAAGCTATCTGGCATCTGTCTGGTTCATTGGCGGCTTTAAACTTGCTGCTCACCGCACTTTAGGCCAATGAGTCTCCGATACAAAAATGTTTAGGTAAGAAATACTATTCAGAAAGCCGCCAAACCGAGATGATGGCAGACTGATGTCTTAATAACCATCTTGTTGGTATCTGGAAAAGTCAAAAAGCAGAAGCGGGAGAGGCAATAAAGAAGTAAAAAGGTCGTTTCCGGGAATGGCCAGCATGGAGAAAGGCATGTATTAATAATTTACTTGTAGCTATCCATAGGCGGGCGGTTTAGATTATCTGTGACGTGAACAAAGGCAATTTAACAGGCCGAGAGCCAGGATCCTCTGAGGTAGCTATTATGTATGATTATAACAAGGAGAAGCAAGTCAGAGTTCTAACATAGAATTGGTTCTTTGCAGTATAACCAAAAGCTACAGAGAGGGTAACAGGAAGGCTAGGGGTCCCCAAGCAGAGGAAGTAGACTCCCAAGTGGTAGACTTTTTTTTCCCCACCTCTAATAAAATTAAAAGGTTTCTTTTGTGTTGTCATGATGACACCTAGTTCTGCCTGAATTTAAACTTTTCTCAAACCTTAAGCTAACCAATGGGTTTTTCTTACGGAAATCTTTTTCTTAAGCTGTATTAATCAACGATGTATGTGCCTTGGAATCTGCCTGTCTTCAAGTTGGTTTAGCCTAAGACCCAAACCTGGAACAGATAATGGCTCAACAAACCATTGTTGTCTTACTCAAGGAAATTTTCTCTTAACCTATGGTAATTAAACTATGTATTTGCTGGAAAGCTGCCTTTCTTTAATTTCATGTCAATTGATTTATGGCAGGAGATGACTCACTTTATGTCAGTGCTGTCTCAAAATGCCTGTTATGGAAAAGGGGCCTGATGCAACTCTCAGATTTGAGGTGATTCTTTAACAGATATAACTGCCTGTGATGGACAGGGAGGCCTGACGTGCTGCGATTCATGGGGTCGCAAAGAGTCGTACACGACTTAACAACTGAGATGAACTGAAGAGCTAGCTAGCAACGGGGTCACCCTGTCCCTTCCTCATGCCCCCTTCTGATGTCAGAAGCTTCTTTTATCCCTGTATACGTTAATAAAGTTTTATTTCACGTAGGCTTCAAGTGATCAAGCCTCGTCTCTGACCCCTGATCGAATTCTTCTCCAGAGGTTATGAAACCTGGTGTGGCTCACGGCTCTCCTGGTTGCAACTTTTCACTACTTATCTACTTGCTGCGTTTGAAATTGAAGAGGCGGATCTAGTAGTTTTAGATGTTAGATGACAAGGAGGCTGATTTCACCACCAGTGTGTCTTGAGTGCTTGCTCTCCAAGCTGCAGCCGCCCCAGAAACCTCGTGCATTATTAAAATCTCAAACTTTATAGTTGAGATGTACAGTAATTCTAAAATAGAAGACTAACAGAACTTGATGACTTATCATGCGACAGCATAGTTTTAAGTTTTCTAGGTTCTCTTCTAGATCCCTCTCCTTGCAATTTACCCCACCCTGCTCCACCACCTTCCATAAAAAAACTGTAAAATGATAAGCATTGTTAAAGGTAGTAGATGGCTAAAGAGCAGTTTGAAAAATAACCTGAGTCCTTTCTCTTGTGCCAGTTTAAGAGTGAAGAATTGGAAAACTTTAAATTTCCTTAACCTCTTCAGTTCTCTTTGAAATAATGCACCTTCTCTATGTTGGCAGGAAAGCCTGGTGCCTCTGAAAAGCCCAAAGGAGTTTTATTTTCTTTTTTCTTGAAACATTTTGCAATATTGAAAACATTCTAATGGAAACTCACTAGGAAGGACAAATTTTCTCAGTATATTACAGAAATTACATTAAAGATGATACTCTTAGTGGGAAATAAATCCATATATCTTGCTGGGTGGACAGTTGATCAAAGACAAAATATAATCTATCCCCAAATTAATTCTGAATGTGACAAATAGATTATTTGGAAACTGTAATAGATAGAATTTTAGTACTAGTTCTAAGAATGTTAAAGGTGGTATTTCAAGAGCAGCAAAAGAAATTATATTAAACAATCTTGCTGATTAAGGAATTTGTAGAGAACTGTTTAAAACTGCTGTGGAAAATTCATAAGCAATAATAAGCAGACATTAACTTATTAAAAACTCAAGGGGAGTTGATTTAAATATACCAGTATAAAGAGGTTTTAGAAGGCCATATACAAAATAACATACATTTTCTTGGAGTCTGTGCTTTTATCTGTTCACCAAAATACCAAATTAGCTACTAGGGGAGATCTGTGTGTGGTGCGATAACAAGTTATTACTTTATTACTTTCCCTTTTCTGTATTTTCCACGACATTCATGTTTTCGCTCTCATTCAAAAGCAAATCTAAATATTAAGGTAACAAAAGTTACCACAGTACAAAGGAACAGAGAAGGCCTCTTTTTTTTTTTTTTTTTTAACTTTATAGTTGAGATGTACAGTAATTCTAAAATAGAAGACTAACAGAACTTGATGACTTATCATGCGACAGCATAGTTTTTAAGTTTTCTAGGTTCTCTTCTAGATCCCTCTCCTTGCAATTTACCCCACCCTGCTCCACCACCTTCCATAAAAAAACTGTAAAATGATAAGCATTGTTAAAGGTAGTAGATGGCTAAAGAGCAGTTTGAAAAATAACCTGAGTCCTTTCTCTTGTGCCAGTTTAAGAGTGAAGAATTGGAAAACTTTAAATTTCCTTAACCTCTTCAGTTCTCTTTGAAATAATGCACCTTCTCTATGTTGGCAGGAAAGCCTGGTGCCTCTGAAAAGCCCAAAGGAGTTTTATTTTCTTTTTTCTTGAAACATTTTGCAATATTGAAAACATTCTAATGGAAACTCACTAGGAAGGACAAATTTTCTCAGTATATTACAGAAATTACATTAAAGATGATACTCTTAGTGGGAAATAAATCCATATATCTTGCTGGGTGGACAGTTGATCAAAGACAAAATATAATCTATCCCCAAATTAATTCTGAATGTGACAAATAGATTATTTGGAAACTGTAATAGATAGAATTTTAGTACTAGTTCTAAGAATGTTAAAGGTGGTATTTCAAGAGCAGCAAAAGAAATTATATTAAACAATCTTGCTGATTAAGGAATTTGTAGAGAACTGTTTAAAACTGCTGTGGAAAATTCATAAGCAATAATAAGCAGACATTAACTTATTAAAAACTCAAGGGGAGTTGATTTAAATATACCAGTATAAAGAGGTTTTAGAAGGCCATATACAAAATAACATACATTTTCTTGGAGTCTGTGCTTTTATCTGTTCACCAAAATACCAAATTAGCTACTAGGGGAAATCTGTGTGTGGTGCGATAACAAGTTATTACTTTATTACTTTCCCTTTTCTGTATTTTCCACGACATTCATGTTTTCGCTCTCATTCAAAAGCAAATCTAAATATTAAGGTAACAAAAGTTACCACAGTACAAAGGAACAGAGAAGGCCTCTTTTTTTTTTTTTTTTTTGGCCCAATTCACCTCCCCCACTTAAGGCGTGACTTCCCGCCTCCTCCTTTCTTCAGGTTCTCAGTTCGGTCCGCCTACAAACGTATAAAAGGACATCGCGAGGCCTGCTAGTTGGGCTTTATTCCGGTCCTCCAGTTCTCACAATGTCTGGCCGCTGCAAAGGCGGAAAGGGTCTGGGCAAAGGAGGTGCCAAGCGCCACAGCAAAGTTCTTCGTGATAACATCCAGGGCATTACGAAGCCTGCTATTCGGCGCCTGGCTCGGCGTGGTGGTGTGAAGCGCATCTCCGGGCTCATCTACGAGGAGACCCGCGGGGTGCTGAAGGTGTTCCTGGAGAACGTGATCCGCGACGCGGTCACCTACACCGAGCACGCCAAGCGCACGACTGTCACCGCCATGGACGTGGTCTACGCGCTCAAGCGTCAAGGACGCACCCTCTGGTTTCGGCGGCTGAGTGTTCATTTTGTTTCCGTTCACTTAACGAAAAGGCCCTTTTCAGGGCTGCCCAATTGCCCTTGTAAGAAGCTGTAGTTCTTGTTTAATCAGGTGCGAAGGATACACTTAATACTTTGGTCTAAAAGGTTGTCTTGTTATGCTCCAGGGCGCGCGCGCGCCCAGTCTCCGCTTGTACAACGGGATCCCGTTCCCCGTCAAGCTTTTGTCTTAACGTATTATATTCATACAGGATTGGTTGGGGCCTAAAGTTGTATGATTAGCTAGTGGACGTAGCTAGTCAAGATAAAAGTTTTTGATAGCAAGTACTTTTTTTTTTTTAACAGTTCTTGTATTTAAGCCATCCTATTAAGAGTACGGTTGGAAAATTTCGATTAACATGCCGTACACTAACAAAGTACCATCGAGTCTAGCACCGGCACTTGGTAGTTGCAGCGTCTTGGCTCAATGGTTGTGGTTCAGGCTTAACAGTTAGGGCACATGGTTGCCCCGTGCCAAAGGACCAGGGATCAAACCCATGACCCATGCTCCCTGCGTTGACAGGCGGATTCTTAACCACTACAAGGGAAGTCTGGGAGAAGACTTTAAATTAGTATACTCATAAAATCAAGTGAGCTAAGAGTTTAAAAAGAATATTTTTAAATTACTTTTGGTGGTTTTTTTAAAGGCGAGGTTCATAATTGGTCCTCATTAGGTGTTTATGTATTTGGTGAAATGAATACCACTGGTGGTAAGAATTGAGAAGTGACCGGTATAGTAATGGATTCAGATAAAGCAAAAGCACAAAATTTCTGGCCCATATATGCACTGCAAATGTTTTATTTAGACATTTTTTCTTAATTTTTTGGGTCACTAATCATGTACATGAAAAATGTACTTTTTTTTCTTGTGAAAAGTCTGATTTGGCATCACTAAGCAGACCCATATTGACTATGCCAAAGCCTTTGACTATGTGGATCACAATAAACTGTGGAAAATTCTGAAAGAGATGGGAATACCAGACCATCTGACCTGCCTCTTGAGAAACCTTTATGCAGGTCAGGAAGCAACAGTTAAAACTGGACATGGAACAACAGACTGGTTCCAAATAGGAAAAGAGGTACGTCAAGGCTGTGTACTGTCACCCTGCTTATTTAACTTCTATGCAGAGTACATCATGAGAAATGCCGGGCTGGAAGAAGCACAAGCTGGAATCAAGATTGCCGGGAGAAATATCAATAACAGATATGCAGATGACACCACCCTTATGGCAGAAAGTGAAGAGGAACTAAAAAGCCTCTTGATGAAAGTGAAAGAGGAGAGTGAAAAAGTTGGCCTAAAGCTCAGTATTCAGAAAAGTAAGATCATGGCATCTGGTCCCATCACTTCATGGCAAATAGCTGGGGAAACCGTGGAAACAGTGTCAGACTTTATTTTGGGGGCTGCAAAATCATTGCAGATGGTGATTGCAGCCATGAAATTAAAAGACTCTTAGTCCTTGGAAGAAAAGTTATGACCAACCTAGATAGCATATTGAAAAGCAGAGACATTACTTTGCCAATAAAGGTCTGTCTAGTCAAGGCTATTATTTTTCCAGTAGTCATGTATGGATGTGAGAGCTGGACTGTGAAGAAAGCTGAGCACCGAAGAATTGATGCTTTTGAACTGTTGAATACTCTTGAGAGTCCCTTGGACTGCAAGGAGATCCAACCAGTCCATTCTGAAGGAGATCAGCTCTCCTTTGAAATCCCAGAAACTCCAGTACTTTGGCCACCTCATGCGAAGAGTTGACTCACTGGAAAAGACTGATGCTGGGAGGGATTGGGGGCAGAAGGAGAAGGGGATGACCAAGGATGAGATGGCTGGATGGCATCACGGACTCGATGGACGTGAGTCTGAGTGAATTCCGGGAGTTGGTGATGGACAGGGAGGCCTGGCATGCTGTGATTCATGAGGTTTCAAAGAGTCGGACAGGACTGAGCGACTGAACTGAACTAAACTGAAGCAGACCCACATATATTTTGGACATTCTATTCAGGATGTAAAAGATAAAAATATATATTTTTAGAAATGCAAATGTCTTCTTTTGTGACTTTACTCTTTTTTATTTGGTTTTAATTGGAGAATAATTGCTTTACTATATGGTGTTGATTTCTGCCATACATCAACATGAATCAGCCATAGGTATACACTTGTTTCCCTCTCTCTTGAACTCTGTCCCCACCACTCTCTGCACTTTTCTAGGTTGTCACTGTTGAGCTCCCTGCATCATACAGCGAATTCGCACTGGTTTTCTATTTTATATATGGTAATGTATATGTTTCAACGCTAATCAATTCATCCCACCCTCTCCTTCCCTCACTGTGTCCACAAATCTGTTCTCTAGGTCTGTGTCTCTATTGCTGTCCTGCAAATAGGTCCATCAGTACCATCTTTCTAGATTCCATATATATGAGTTAATACTTGATAATTGTTTTTCTCTTTCCGACTTACTGTGATTTTACTATTGAAATCAACTAAAAGGGTACAAGATGGTGAAAAGTTTAAGCATAATCATTAGGAGCAGATGATTTGGGATTAAACCTATATCACCATTCCCTTGTCATAATGAGTTTTAAGTTGTATATTTTTTCTGGGCCTTAGCTTCTCCATTTATACAATTGAGTGATAAGGATCACTTTGATTATTTCTCCAATATCATTCTGTTCGTTTGTATTCACAATCTGGGTGGTAAATAAAGGGGAGGAGGAGGAGCCTTCCTTAGCTTTCTGAGGATGATCACAGCATAACTGACAGGTTTACTGTAATTTTTGTTTTTCTCTTACTCCCTGTTCTCTCTTTCTATTAACCTCATCTCATTTTTTTGAATGGATAGAATTTAACTGCTGAAAAGGAACTCAGACATCATGTGGGCATGAGATCTCTCTCTTATGTGGAGGCACATAAGAGTTACTGTGAGAAAGCTGTTTGTTTAAATATTAATAACTGATGTTTCCCTAGACCAGTTATCAGAATCTGTGGGATTGTGTCTTCTCAAATACAACTTATTAGCACCTCTCATTTCTCCTGGTTCCACAGGCCTTTTAAAATCTAAGGGCAAATTTTGGTTTTTAATATCATTTTTTCATCAGTTTCAACTTTAAGAGAATACAATCAGAGGCTGTGGAAGTCTCAGTCCCAAGGTTCAAATCCAAATTAAGAGATAAAGCATCAATCTTTCTTTGTTGTGATGAGAGGTCTTGTCCAGGAATTCAAGTTCTTACCTTTCTCCCAAGAGAGGATTGAGTTCAAATTCAAGGGTTTATTTGTGGTCAGTGAATTAAAGTTTGTTGCATAGAGAGATCTTGCTATAAACATCTTCTAGGTTCAGTGGTTACAGAATTGAGGCATCAGAAATCTAGGTAGACAGCCTGGCTTTACTTTCCAGCTATACTAGGAAAACTACCCTTAAAAAGAAGCCATAGTCTTTAGAACTTTAACAAATAGAAAACTATATATTGTGACTAAATGCCCTGAGAATTAGCATGTATTGCTTAACACAGTTCCATTGCTTGCTCAGGACTCTACCCTAGTGAGTACACTGTAAAATAGTCAGTAAGAAGAGCTCTCCATCGACAGCAGCAGGAATGTTAGTTAACTAATTCATTTATTTATTAATTATTGAATAACTGCTAGATTTCAGACATTGTACTTGGCACTGGTGATATTACAAGAGGGAAATGTCCCCACTTTTTTTCTACTAGAGAAAAGACAGAAAGTAAACTAATACAAAATCATCAAAATCATTTTCCTGTTGATACATCCAATGGCCAATAGCTAATCTTCATTTTACTTAATCTATTGGAAACACTAACATAATTGATCCTATAATTTCTCTTTGATATGCTTTTTCCCTTGGTTCTATTTTATCAGAGGCTCTGTATCTTTTGTTAGTTCATCTCTTCCCCACAGACTCTTAATGTTGGGAGATACAGGCCTAAGTTTTTACTGCTTCTTGCTCTATACTCACCTCCTTGAAGATCTGACCAAGCTCAGACTTTAAGTACCATCTGTATATCAATGACTTCCAACTTTATATTGCCAACTCAGGCTTCTCTCTTAAACTCGAGACAGACATAACCTCAATCACTTTCTTTCTTTTCTGTCTTAAGTTTTTTTTTTTTGGTCAAGTGATTTGTGCTCTCTTTGTTCCTTGACCAGGGCCTCAGCAGTGAAAGTGCTGAATTGTAACTACCGGACTGCCAGGAAATTCCCCCTATCTCCTAACTGCTTTCTTCACATGGATGTTTGACATCCTAAAATTAACATGCCCAAACTAGAATCTTTAGTATTCCCTCCTCCTAATCTTTCATTAAATCACTCCCTGATTTAATTGATAATGACTTCATTCTTCTCCATTCAGTTCTTCTAGAAATCTTCCTGATTTTTCCTTCAAAATATATATGGAAACATCAATTTTCAGTACCACCATGCTCCCACCTTGGTGGGAGGACTATCTTCTCTCTCCTAGCTTACTTGTTTTAATAACCTTAGTGTTTTCCCTGTTTCCATATTTGATCCCCCACCAGCCTGTGGGAAATTACCTTGATGCCCTGGGAGCCTCCAACGAAACTATGAGGCAAGTTTTCCCAGGCCATAAAAAGACTCAAATCAAATTAAAATGCTAGAGATGCCCAATTTTTAAAAAATAAATTTAAACATACAGCTTGAGACAAGGAGAAAGACATGAGACAAGGAGAAAGACATGGGGTAAGTTAAGGCTTAAAATAAGGGTTCAAGGAGATGGACAACTGCTGAATCATGTAAAATACTTAATGCATCTTTTGTGTTTCACTTGTTCCTTTGCAGCAGAATTACAGCTCTGCAAATAATATAAGACATACATATTTCAAGATGTTTAGGAAGCCAAGATCAAGAATTTGATCAAACATGACCAGACTCTTAGATAGGTATATAATAGAACATTTAAATTTTTATCTTTTGTTCAACTTGGTCTGCTTTTTAAAAAATATTTATTTTTATTTATTGCTGGCTGTGCTGAGTCTTTGTTATTGCATGCAGGCTTCCTCTACTCGCAGAGAGCTGAGGCTACTCTCTTGTTGTGGAGCACAGGTTCTATGGCTCGTGGTCTTCCGTAGTTGCTGCTCATGGGCTCAGTAGTTGTGGCTCTTGGATTTCTAGAGCACAGGTAGATTCTTAACCACTGAACCAACAAGTTGGTCTGTATATGACACAGTTGTGAAAAGGGATGAAGGCCTTCCTTCTTGTTTATGGAGGAGACGCTGGAGATTTGGGTTGAATTCCTGGGTCAGGAAGATCCCCTGGAGAAGGGAATGGCTACTCACCCAGTATTCTTGCCTGGAAAATCCCATGGATGGAGGAGCCTGGCTACTGTCTATGGGGTTGCAAAGAGTCAGACACGACAGAGTGAGTAACACTTTCACACTTAGTTTTAAGCCTGTGTTAATAATCACATTCCTATGAAAAAGGAGTTTTAACAAAATCCAGTCACTCTTCTGTATTGTTTTGTAAACACAACCTAGCAATGTGTATTTTATATTTTCAAAAACATTGTTAGTATTCCTGACAGTTTGTCAAAAGTTCAGGTATCTAAATATTTTTCTAAAATTTGAGGACTCAGTTAGAAAAAGGTAGCAAAAGTAAAAATGTTTGGCTTTTTTTTTTTTTTAAAGAAGGTTTTAATAAAGGACTTTTAGCCATAATCAATTCAGTTCATTCAGCCCAGTGTGATTAATTCTTGCTTTGTTGATTTTGGATTAAGCACCCTGCTTCTGATAAGGCTTGGAAAATCTTAAAGAAATCCTGTAGTAGAGCTTGACAGTATCAGGTACAGTTATTTTTTAAAGCTCTTTTGATGCTTCTTCTGGAAACCTCAATTTCAGATCTATATTTTGTGAAAGTCACTCAGTTGTGTCCAACTCTTTGCGACCCCACAGACTATAGTCCATGGAATTCTCCAGGCCAGGATACTGAAGTGGGTAGTCTTTTCCTTCCCAACCCAGTGATCGAGCCCAGGTCTCCCACATTGCAGGCAGATTCTTTCCCAGCTGAGTCACAAGGGAAATCCAATATTTTGTAGCAGGGGCCTTAGAGATAACTGTAAAGAAAAACAGCAACCATCAGTCTGGTCAATGTATAATAGTAATTAATATTATCAGTATGGAGTGGGATAGAATCCCCAGTATAGGTATGGTATTCTAGTGAGGATATTGACATTTCCCCTTTGATATACGTAGTAAGTATTTGCTACTGTTGCCTCGCAGTGAGAAGGTATTTACACTTAGGAACAAAATCTGTTGGCAATGTGTCCTTGATATGCATGCAAGTATGGTCCACCCAACTTAAAAAGTATAACTGTTAAACATTTACACTGATAATATTTTACCTGGTAAATTTAGGGATGTATAGTTTCTGTTTTTGATTTGTCCTCTTTTTTCAAATATTGCACACTATATACAACAGAACAATTGTCACAATTATATATGCCTAATTACAAATGTAAACGAGAGAACAAACCTTAAGTGTTAAATAGGTAACATCTTAATGGCTTCATTATTCAAAATTTGGTGGTCCAGGTTTAGAGAAGGTAATGTCAAAAGGAAATCAGGCTATAAATATAATAATATATTTCTAAAGACAAATACTAAGACACTACATATAAGACAGTATTAAATTATGTACTGAATATTTAAGGATTTTTTTTCTGTGGGTTTTTTTGTTTGTTTGTTTGTTTGTTTTTAAGAACCGAGAGACTTCTGTCAGAATTATTCAAGACGTCAATGGAAAGCCACAAAAATAGTAATAGATCCTCAACAAATGTAGGAATATAGCTAAAAATAATACCTCCCAATTTAGAAAAAGCTCTGCACAAAGGGCGTAAAAACAGGAAAGCTTTATTACTAAATAAGCATTAAACCAGAATGTGAAGCACATCACAGGCAATTTTGCTAAAGGGATTGCAAAGCAAGGAGAGAAATCGCTCTCTTTTATGCAGCTAAATGGATACTATCTGCTCAAAAATTAATAGACATGGCAATTTGTAATCCTGTAATAATGGAAGTTAGCTCCCTCTCTTTCTGGGAAACAGAGATCCTGTTATCTTTGACAGTGTTTCAGAGATGGGGCTAGGGTGGTTGAAAAAATATTCCTGAGTTGGGAGACTGGCTAGATGAATATTTAGCATTTGATTTTACAAAGATTAAATATTGATAAGACAAGGGAATTTTTAGCTTCAGATATAAAAATATGTAAACCTAGTCATTTTTAATTTTTTTTTTTACATGTAGGCAATTGCTATCCTTTCTTAGTGATTAACGTAAAGAAATAAGGAAAACAATAGAATAGGAAAGTCTAGAGATCTCAAGAAAATTAGAGATACCAAGATAATATTTCATGCAAAGCTGAGCACAATAAAGCACAGAAATGGTATGGACTTAACAGAAGCAGAAGATGTTAAGAAGAGATGGCAAGAATACAAAGAAGAACTATACAAAAAAGATCTTTATATACTGGCTAGATGAATATTTAGCATTTGATTTTACAAAGATTAAATATTGATAAGACAAGGGAATTTTTAGCTTCAGATATAAAAATATGTAAACCTAGTCATTTTTAATTTTTTTTTTTACATGTAGGCAATTGCTATCCTTTCTTAGTGATTAACGTAAAGAAATAAGGAAAACAATAGAATAGGAAAGTCTAGAGATCTCAAGAAAATTAGAGATACCAAGATAATATTTCATGCAAAGCTGAGCACAATAAAGCACAGAAATGGTATGGACTTAACAGAAGCAGAAGATGTTAAGAAGAGATGGCAAGAATACAAAGAAGAACTATACAAAAAAGATCTTTACGACCCAGATAAACCCAATAGTGTGATCACTCATCTAAAGCCAGACATCTTGGAATGCAAAGTCAAGTAAGCCTGAGGAAGCACTATTAACAACATTCGTGGAGGTGATGGAATTCCAGTTGAGCTATTTCAAATCCTAAAAGAGGATGCTGAGAAAGTGCTGCACTGAATATATCAGCAAATGTACAGAAATGGTATGGACTTAACAGAAGCAGAAGATGTTAAGAAGAGATGGCAAGAATACAAAGAAGAACTATACAAAAAAGATCTTTACGACCCAGATAAACCCAATAGTGTGATCACTCATCTAAAGCCAGACATCTTGGAATGCAAAGTCAAGTAAGCCTGAGGAAGCACTATTAACAACATTCGTGGAGGTGATGGAATTCCAGTTGAGCTATTTCAAATCCTAAAAGAGGATGCTGAGAAAGTGCTGCACTCAATATATCAGCAAATGTGGAAAACTCAGCAGTGGCCATAGTACTGGAAAAGGTCAGTTTTCATTCCAATCCCAAAGAAAGTCAATGCCAAAGAATTTTCAAAGTATTGCACAATTGTACTCATCTCTCAAGGCTAGCAACATAATGCTAAAAATTTTATGAGCCAGGCTTCAACAGTATGTGAACCATGAACTTCCAGATGTTCAAGCTGGTTTAGAAAAGGTAGAGGAACCAGAGATCAAATTGCCAACATCCACTGGATCATCAAAAAAGCAAGAGTTCCAGAAAAACATCTACTTCTGCTTTATTGACTATGCCAAAGCCTTTGACTGTGTAGATCATAACAAACTGTGGAAAATTCTTAAAGAGATGTGAATACCAGACCACCTGACCTGCCCTCTGAGAAATCTGTATGCAGGACAAGAAGCAATAGTTAGAACTGGATATGGAACAACAGACTGGTTCCAAATCGGGAAAGGAGTACATCAATGCTGTATAGGGTCACTCTGCTTATTTAACTTATATGCAGTGTACATCATGAGAAATTCTGCACTGGATGAAGCACAAGCTGCAATCAAGATTGCTGAAAGAAATATCAATAACCTCAGATATGCAGATGACACCACCCTTATGGTAGAAAACAGAAGAACTAAGGAGTCTCTTGATGAAAGTGGAAGAGTAGAGTGGAAAAGTTGGTTTAAGACTCAACATTCAGAAAACTAAGATTATGGCATCTGGTCCCATAACTTCATGGGAAATAGATGGGTAAACTACGGAAACACTGACATTTTATTTCTGGGGGCTCCAAAATAACTGCTGATGATGACTACAGATGCTCCTTGGAAGAAAAGCTATGGCCAACCTAGATAGCATATTAAAATGCCGAGATATTTCTATACCAACAAAGATCCATCTAGTCAAGGCTATGGTTTTTTCAATAGTCATGTATGGATGTAAGAGTTGGACTATAAAGAAAGCTGAGCACCGAAGAATTGATGCTTTTGAACTGTGGTGTTGGAAAAGACTTGAGAGTCCCTTGGACTGCAAGGAGATCTAACCAGTCTATCCTAAAGGAAATCAGTCCTGAATATTCATTAGAAGGACTGATGCTGAAGCTGAAACTCCAATACTTTGGCCACCTGATTCGAATAACTGACTCATTGGAAAAGACCCTGAGGCTGGGAAATATTGAGGGCAGGAGGAAAAGGGGACGACAGAGGATGAGTTGGTTGGATGGCATCACCGAACAATGGACGTGAGTTTGATTAGGCTCTGGGTATTGGTGGTGGACAGGGAGGCCTGGTGTCCTGCAGTCCATAGGGTCGAAGTCAGACATGACTGAGCAACTGAACTGAACTGAAGCAAACACTCTTTGGAATGTGTGTCTATGAGTCAAGATTCTAGGAAAATGCTAAGACCTCCTTCAGAGTTTAGGTCTGGATTTCCTAATCTTATTCCTTTCCAATTCTGTACCAAGGATCTTTTAAACTTGTTCTGGCTTATAAAGCTGCCTTCTATTTTTTCATTGTAGGGAGTATTTCTGTAATGCCTTTTTGTTGAAATCCTTTTCAATTGCATCCCACCCTCACCAACTGTTCTGCCGGATATTACAGTGGGCCCTGTACTTTATCATCCTTCCCCACTAGTGTTAATGACTATTTAACAGTCATAGGTTTATTTCATGAGGACATACAAAGCTGTCACTATGATCGAGCCGTTAGACTTCATGTCTAAACTAGAGTCCTTCTCTCTCCCTTGGTAGACATTCTCTTGTATTCCAAGAGAAATACCACTCTGGTTAAGTCTTAAGCTACTTGGGTGACATATTTGCTTCCATTTATGAGTGTCTAGGCTATTAGGCCAAATATTCCACTAAATAAGTTACAAAGTAAAACACAAAATTATGTTCAAAACACTGCCTGGAAGCGCAAAATATAACTAAACCACTCACAACAAAGGGTGAAAATAGTGCTCCCAAGCAGTTTGAAGAAGCGTACAGAATTAACAGGAGAAAACTCAAAAGCAAAGCATCACGGCTCCTCAGATGAAAGAATGGGGGCCCTTAAAAGGACCTTTTGTTGAATACTGAAAACTCGGATACTCAGCCGCCGAAGCCGTAGAGGGTACGGCCCTGTCGCTTGAGCGCGTAGACCACGTCCATGGCGGTGACAGTCTTGCGCTTGGCGTGCTCGGTATAAGTGACCGCGTCGCGGATCACGTTCTCCAGGAACACCTTCAGCACTCCGCGGGTCTCCTCGTAGATGAGCCCGGAGATGCGCTTCACACCACCACGCCGAGCCAGGCGCCGAATAGCAGGCTTCGTAATGCCCTGGATGTTATCACGAAGAACTTTGCGGTGGCGCTTGGCACCTCCTTTGCCCAGACCCTTTCCGCCTTTGCCGCGGCCAGACATTGTGAGAACTGGAGGACTGGAATAAAGCCCAACTAGCAGGCCTCGCGATGTCCTTTTATACGTTTGTAGGCGGACCGAACTGAGAACCTGAAGAAAGGAGGAGGCGGGAAGTCACGCCTTAAGTGGGGGAGGTGAATTGGGCAAAAAAAAAAAAAAGAGGCCTTCTCTGTTCCTTTGTTCTGTGGTGACTCTTTTGTTACCTTGTTTTAAAACTTTAGCAATTGCTTTTGAATGAGAGCACAAAACACGAATGTTGTGCAAAATATATAGAGAAGGCAGGTGATAAAGTAATAATTCACAGATCACTGCTAGTAGCTATTTGGCATTTTGGTGAACAGATAAAAGCACATACTCTTTCAAAGAAAATGTATGCAATGCCATAAATGTCATTTTGGAACCTCCTTGCACTGTTTACATTTTCATCAATTTTCCCTGTTTAAAGAGAAAATGTATTTTTAGTGCCTGCTTGTTAACCTTATGAATTCTCTTTAATACTTTTAACAAACTCCCCAGTAATCAGTGTTTTTGAAAAATATATTTTTTTTCCACTTAGTAAAAATTTACTTCACTGTACTTGGGTATACTATACCGCCATTTCTAACAAAGTGTACCAGAGTATGTCACTCCCAAATATCCTTCATAAGCATATGAATTATAATGAGCTGATGGTTTTGAGAAAAAGCAGACATAGGAGAAGCTATAAAAATGGAATTTAATACCGAAACCTTCCCTAGTCGCTCAGATGGTAAAGAATCTCTGCAATACAGGAGACCTGGGCCTAAGAGCTGTAACACGGTTTGTCCAAGACCTGAGAGCTGTGACGCGCCGAGGGCTCTAATGTCCATTGCTCCAAATCTTTGTTGTAACGAGACAAAGAACCGGGGAAAATACACTCGCGTGACAGATCCATGGGTCAAGAAGATCCCCTGCAAAAGGGAATGGCTACCCCCTCCAGTATCCTAGCCTGGAGAATCCCATGGACAGAGGAGTCTGGCAGGCTACAGTCCATGGGATCACTAAGAGTCGGACACAACTGAGCAGCTAACACATACACTAAGGGAAATTTACATTTATGTGAGAAATCTCCATTTCTAAGAGTAAATCCTTCTTTGAGCCAGGAAGAGAAAGATATTAATAACTCACAGGAAACTTACCTGAGGAAGGTGCAGGACTTAAATCTGCCACACCTAGTTTACTCTGAGTTTCCTGCTCCCCTATAAATGCCACTATCACCAATATATTTTGTCTTTAGCTGAAGATGATATTTAAAGTAGTGGTTCAGGCCACTTCTGAAGTTCAGAACAGAGGTTCAGTTCCTTCTATGTATACATCAGACATACGTGGTTTTAAACTTGTTTTTCTCTTATAAATCTGTTTATTACAGGAAGCTCTCAGTCACAGAATGAGTAAAACAAATATATTCATATAAATAATTGAAATAACATAGATAAAGGTCTGGGAGTGGAGAAGTTTTTAAAAACCACAAAAACAACTTTGGGGAAAGACATTTTTTGAGAACCTCAGAAATTTGTATTATTGAAGGCTCCATAATTCTCTGTCCTTAATGCTGGCCCCTGTCCAGAGTCCCTGCTTTCTTCCAAATTGTTGCTATTTAGTCGCTCAATTGTGCTAAACATTATTATGACTCCATGGACTATAGCCAGCCAAGCTTCTCTGTCTCTGAGATTTCCCAGACAAGAATACTGGAGTTCGTTGCCATTTCCTTCTGTAGGGGATCTTTTTGACCCAGGGATCGAACCTATGTCTCCTACATTGGCAAGCTGATTCTTTAACACTGAGCCACCAGGGAAGAACAAATTACTGGTCCCCCAAATCTCTCAATCTCTTTATTATTACACTATGTAATTAATATTCATAAATCCTGAATACTCATTGGAAGGACTGCTGCTGAAGTTGAAGCTCCATTTTGGCCACATGATGTGAAGAAGTGACTTATTGAAAAAGACTCTGATGCTGGGAAAGATTGAAAGTGGGAGGAGAAGGGGACGACAGAGGATGAGATGGTTGGATGGCATCACTGACTCAATGGACATGAGTTTGAATAGGCTCTGGGAGTTGGTGATGGACAGGGAGGCCTGGTGTGCTGCAGTCCATGGGGTCACAAAGAGTCCGACAGGACTGAGCAACTGAAATGACTCACTGAGAGACAGGAGGAAACAAACTACAAGTGTCAGATTTTTGGCTTCCCTGATAGCTCAGTTTGTGAAGAATTCCCTTGCAATGCCAGAGACCTTGGTTCGATTCCTGGGTCAGGAAGATCTCATAGAGAAGGGATGGGCTACCTGCCCCAGTATTCTTGGGCTTCCCTTATGGCTCAGTTGATAAAGAATCTGCCCACAATGCAGGAGACTTGGGTTTGTAAGATCCCCTGGAGAAGGGACAGGCTACTCACTCCAGTATTCTGGCCTGGCACATTCCATCAACTGTACTGTCCAGTTCAGTCAGTCAGTTCAGTTTCTCAGTTGTGTTTAGCTCTTTGCGACCCCATAGCCTGCAGTACACCAGCCCTCCCTGTCCATCACCAACTCCCAGAGCCTAGTCAAACTCATGTCCACCATCTCATCCTCTGTTGTCCCCTTCTCCTCTCACCTTCGGTCTTTCCCAGCATCAGGATCTTTTCCAATGAGTCAGTTCTTCACATCAGGTGGCCAAAGTATTGGAGTTTCAGCTTCAGCATCAGTCCTTCCAATGAATATTCAGGACTGATTTCCTTTAGGATGGACTGGTTGGATCTCCTTGCAGTCCAAGGGACTCTCAAGAGTCTTTTCCAACACCACAGTTCAAAAGCATCAATTCTTCGGTGCTCAGCTTTCTTTATAGTCCAACTCTCATATCCATACATGACTAATGGTAAAACCATAGCTTTGACTAGAGTGACCTTTGTTGGCAAAGTGATATCTGATTCTTAATATGCTGTCTAGGTTGGTCATAACTTTTCTTCCAAGGAGCAAGCGTCATTTAATTCCATGTCCATGCATAGTCCATGGGGTCGCAAAGATTCAGACATGACTGAGTGACTTTAAATGTAAATGTAAATTGAAACCCTGTAATCTCAAGACAAATTCTGCTCCTCTCTTAGCTATCTAGAATTCAAAATGGGAGTCTTTCCAGGCTTCCCTTGTGGTTCAGATGGTAAAGAATCTGCCTTCAATGCAGGAGACCTGGGTTCCATCCCTGGGTCAAGATTGTCTCCTGGAACAGGAAATGGCTACCCACTCCAGTATTTTTCCTCAAAGAACTCTATGGATTGGAAAATCCCCTAGACAGAGGAACCTTGTGGGATGCAGTCCATGGGGTCACAAAGAATCAGACATGACTGAGCAACTGATACTTTTACTTTCCTAGAGTTATTACCAGAGAAAAATTTTGAGTGACTCAATTGCATGGTAGGGCAAACTAATTATCCAGTATTTGCTTTTTCTCTTATTATTCGGTGAATTACCCTGTTGTACTTGGAAGCTGTTGTCTAATTCCTTAGCTCAGAATGGGATATAGACTTCATTTTACATTCTTTTTTTGAACTTCCCACGTGTGTGTTTCCATATGTATGAAATTCAAATTGATCTTTCTTATGTTAATCTATCTCATCATGTCAATTTGATTATTAGACCTGTAAAAGAACCTTGGAAGGATAGAGGAAAATTCTTTCTCCCCAATAATGCACACAAAAATGTAATATGGGAAGATACTGCCCAATACTTGCATAGTAGTCCAGTCTTCAGAGAGGGAAATTAATGGGAAGACCAATGTCAATAACAAAGTTTAATACTTTTATAAATCTTCTGCTACTCAAACTGAAGTGTACCTCTTATGAAGACTTTGCAGCATAAATTATGGAATTCTTCAGGATCTAATTGAAAGAAATATATAAATTATTTTGGCAAGATTTTTGGAAAGTGTGTTATTTCCATTTTTAAACACGTTTTATTTTCTTTCTGATTGTGTAGATAGTAAAGAACAGTAAGTGCTTCATCCAATGAAATTGGATTAATAGTCCATTACAGTCCATAGAATTCTCCAGACCAGAATACTGGAGTGTGTAGCTGTTCCCTTCTCTAGAAGATCTTCCCAACCCAGGAATCAGACTCTTCCTAACACAGGGATGGAAGCCAGGTCTCCCATACAGCAGGTGGATTCTTTACCGGCTGAGCCACAAAGGTAGCCCAATTTTAAAAGCTCAGTTAATATGTGGAATTAAAAGTAATGACATATCACACTTGAATATTTTATTTAAAATGATTTATATTCATTTATCAACTATTTGATTATAGGTTCCTTGATTACCATTTATAATAAAGGCATTATTTTAACAGTGTGATGGTCCTTGTTGTAAGGAATAGAAATGATGTAAGGAAGGGTTACTTGTATGATCAACATCAATAACTATAACCACAGCATATATTATTAAAACATGAAAATCTCATAGGCCTTCCTTGGAGCTGTATCATTTACTCTTGAGAGTCCTAGTTCTGAGATAGAGCTGTTTAAAGTTTACAGACTCAAATAATGCACATGACTTTATAAGAGGAAAAAACTGAATAATTAGATTCACTGAAATCAGGATTCAATTCTTCCAACATCAAATAAATTTAAATTAAAAAGAAAAAGGATTGTTGTGGTCACTGTTATTTCAAAGAATATTTACATGTGATTGCAGTTGAGATTTAAATATAGGAAATAAAAATATTTCAGGAGACTCAGAAAACATTCCAGTGGACTAGGAATGCAATAGTAATTCCTTCATTAAAATGTATTCATAATGAAAACTAGATTAACTGATGTGGAGAATTGAAGGCCATCTTTAGTTAGGACTTGATCTGAGAGCAGGGTGAGTGATGATAGTAGGGGAAAAGGGGGGACAAGAATCATTGACAGCATTAGGACTGGGGTTTGCTGATTTATCTTATAAATGTGATTTAAATGTCTATCTTGTCTATTAAGGCACATTTTCTTCCTAATGGATGAAATAATTCACGTCTTTTACTTCACCAGCATTGATGTAAACAGCCCACTATAAGGTGTATTCTTTGCCTGAAGCTACTTGAAACAAGTGATTTACCTTGCTGTATTATCCTATTCTCATTTAGGAGGTTGAGTGGTGCGCCCCAAGATTCAACTGAATTAGGAAGGAGCTAGGCCCGTCATATGGTCCTAAGGTTTTTGTCTCAGATAGCCATTTTACCCTGTAAAGGAACAAGAAGAACGTTAATTTTGCCCTCGTAGGTTTAACCTAAAACTTGAAGTCAACTTAGAGACTTTGGGGATAACGACCTACGTCTATTTTTTGTAAGTGACTTAGCAAACTTCGCTGTAGGGCTACTTATTTAACACCTTGGTATCCGAAACAATGGGAATTTGAAAGTACAGCTCGTTTTGCTGATAAAATGGGTGGCTCTGAAAAGAGCCTTTTGGTTTTCAACAGGTTGGAATTGCAAACAATGCCAGGTTTTTACTTGCCCTTGACCTTGTGGTGGCTCTCGGTCTTCTTGGGCAGCAGCACCGCTTGGATGTTGGGCAGGACACCACCTTGAGCGATGGTGACTTTGCCCAGCAGCTTGTTGAGCTCCTCGTCGTTGCGGATAGCCAGCTGCAGGTGACGCGGGATGATGCGCGTCTTCTTGTTGTCCCGGGCCGCGTTGCCCGCCAGCTCCAAGATCTCGGCCGTTAGATACTCCAGCACCGCCGCCAGGTACACCGGGGCACCAGCCCCGACCCGCTCGGAATAGTTACCCTTCCGGAGCAGGCGGTGCACTCTACCTACGGGGAATTGGAGCCCGGCCCGCGAAGAGCGAGTCTTGGCTTTTGCACGAGCCTTGCCTCCTTGCTTGCCACGACCAGACATGACGAATATACAAACTTACAAGTGTGAAGTATGAGTGCATACACTCAGACCTACTTTATTTATAGTCTTTACTGGGCGCGAAAATAACGGTAGACCATTGGCTAAAGCTGCAGTTTCACCTAACCCAATGAAACTGTGAGTTTGAAATACACTTGTTTTAATTGGACAAAACTATTATGTGACGTTTGCAGCACTCACCACCAATCAGACGCTTGGCATTACTCACCGCCTCCTTTAAGAAGCCGTGAAGGAAGCGAATTCTTACGGCTTCTCTTTTCCTCTTGTCGTTCAGGGGCTGTTTGCTCGCCGCCATGCCTGAACCATCTAAGTCCGCTCCGGCCCCGAAGAAGGGCTCCAAAAAGGCGGTGACCAAGGCGCAGAAAAAGGACGGCAAGAAGCGCAAGCGCAGCCGCAAGGAGAGCTACTCCGTGTATGTGTACAAGGTGCTGAAGCAGGTCCACCCGGACACCGGCATCTCGTCCAAGGCCATGGGCATCATGAATTCGTTCGTGAACGATATTTTCGAGCGCATCGCTGGCGAGGCGTCGCGCCTGGCGCATTACAACAAGCGCTCGACCATCACATCCAGGGAGATCCAGACGGCCGTGCGCCTGCTGCTTCCCGGAGAACTGGCCAAGCACGCCGTGTCTGAGGGCACCAAGGCCGTCACCAAGTACACCAGCTCTAAGTGACCAGGCCCGCCACAGAGTGATCGGTAAGGCTTGGCCTACACCCCAAAGGCTCTTTTCAGAGCCACTCAATGTTCTAAAGAGAACTGGCACTCACTTTATTCAGCAGGTGTTTCTTATATGCTGCTAATTGTTTTCCCTTAAACTAGAGAAATTTATTGTCACAGTTCTGGAAGGCAGACGCCCAAGACTGTTAACGGGTGGTTTTTGCACAGGCTTCTCTTTGGCTTCCAGGTGGCCATATTTTCTGTCTTCCCTAGGTATTCTTTCTGTTACCGTTTCCTTTGAACTTGTTGGAAATTGCGTCCTCTGCAATGTAGGTGCTGCAGCAACGCTGGAGACGTTTTTATACGTTTATGTCGAGAAAGGTCAGTTTTCATTATCAGACAAATTTAGTAAGAAAAAAGCAAAATACCGTTTGTCCCAAAGCAAAATCAGCTCTCCTTTACGTTTTAAGTTGGCAAAAGATTTCGTTGACCATGGCTTGTCCCCTGCATCCTTAATTTTAACGTGTGTCTGCCTAAGGAGTTCCTTGGAACACTAAGAAAGTTACAAATCGCACTCACTATTCACTTATGTTTTCTTTGTGGAGCGCTGCTGGCTTTCTTACCCTTTCCCTGAGTTTAAATTTGCCAAGTATTAAGTTAAAAAGGCAGAAGCAAACCAAACGGAAGTGAGAATCTAATTTAAGTTAACGCGCTGATCAGGCTGGTGCCACGTTTTGTCTATAGCCAATCCAGACGCTGCGCGCGCAGTTTGAAATTTACTAACAGCGTCGTTTGTGACTCCATCCTAAGGGAGAGTTCTGGGCCAAGAGGCTTAATAGGAAAAACTCTGCCATTTTTTCCAAACCCTGGTTTCTTTCTTTCTTTCTTGTTTTTACCCTCCTGTTTCTGGGATTTACTTTTGCTGTATTAATTGGAATAAATTTTTTAAAAATAGGACTGTTCTCCCATCCTCAAAGGAAGATAAAATTTCATCTCTTCATTTTAGGCCCATAGAAATGGCATATTTAAAACTATTTTGGTCTTTACCCAGAATCAAGGTGGCAATGCTTCCCCCTAAAAGTATGTTATTCTATCAAGTGACCACTTGATACAAAAATGTCCATTTGTTCATATGAGTGCATACACTCAGACCTACTTTATTTATAGTCTTTACTGGGCGCGAAAATAACGGTAGACCATTGGCTAAAGCTGCAGTTTCACCTAACCCAATGAAACTGTGAGTTTGAAATACACTTGTTTTAATTGGACAAAACTATTATGTGACGTTTGCAGCACTCACCACCAATCAGACGCTTGGCATTACTCACCGCCTCCTTTAAGAAGCCGTGAAGGAAGCGAATTCTTACGGCTTCTCTTTTCCTCTTGTCGTTCAGGGGCTGTTTGCTCGCCGCCATGCCTGAACCATCTAAGTCCGCTCCGGCCCCGAAGAAGGGCTCCAAAAAGGCGGTGACCAAGGCGCAGAAAAAGGATGGCAAGAAGCGCAAGCGCAGCCGCAAGGAGAGCTACTCCGTGTATGTGTACAAGGTGCTGAAGCAGGTCCACCCGGACACCGGCATCTCGTCCAAGGCCATGGGCATCATGAATTCCTTCGTGAACGATATTTTCGAGCGCATCGCTGGCGAGGCGTCGCGCCTGGCGCATTACAACAAGCGCTCGACCATCACATCCAGGGAGATCCAGACGGCCGTGCGCCTGCTGCTTCCCGGAGAACTGGCCAAGCACGCCGTGTCTGAGGGCACCAAGGCCGTCACCAAGTACACCAGCTCTAAGTGACCAGGCCCGCCACAGAGTGATCGGTAAGGCTTGGCCTACACCCCAAAGGCTCTTTTCAGAGCCACTCAATGTTCTAAAGAGAACTGGCACTCACTTTATTCAGCAGGTGTTTCTTATATGCTGCTAATTGTTTTCCCTTAAACTAGAGAAATTTATTGTCACAGTTCTGGAAGGCAGACGCCCAAGACTGTTAACGGGTGGTTTTTGCACAGGCTTCTCTTTGGCTTCCAGGTGGCCATATTTTCTGTCTTCCCTAGGTATTCTTTCTGTTACCGTTTCCTTTGAACTTGTTGGAAATTGCGTCCTCTGCAATGTAGGTGCTGCAGCAACGCTGGAGACGTTTTTATACGTTTATGTCGAGAAAGGTCAGTTTTCATTATCAGACAAATTTAGTAAGAAAAAAGCAAAATACCGTTTGTCCCAAAGCAAAATCAGCTCTCCTTTACGTTTTAAGTTGGCAAAAGATTTCGTTGACCATGGCTTGTCCCCTGCATCCTTAATTTTAACGTGTGTCTGCCTAAGGAGTTCCTTGGAACACTAAGAAAGTTACAAATCGCACTCACTATTCACTTATGTTTTCTTTGTGGAGCGCTGCTGGCTTTCTTACCCTTTCCCTGAGTTTAAATTTGCCAAGTATTAAGTTAAAAAGGCAGAAGCAAACCAAACGGAAGTGAGAATCTAATTTAAGTTAACGCGCTGATCAGGCTGGTGCCACGTTTTGTCTATAGCCAATCCAGACGCTGCGCGCGCAGTTTGAAATTTACTAACAGCGTCGTTTGTGACTCCATCCTAAGGGAGAGTTCTGGGCCAAGAGGCTTAATAGGAAAAACTCTGCCATTTTTTCCAAACCCTGGTTTCTTTCTTTCTTTCTTTCTTGTTTTTACCCTCCTGTTTCTGGGATTTACTTTTGCTGTATTAATTGGAATAAATTTTTTAAAAATAGGACTGTTCTCCCATCCTCAAAGGAAGATAAAATTTCATCTCTTCATTTTAGGCCCATAGAAATGGCATATTTAAAACTATTTTGGTCTTTACCCAGAATCAAGGTGGCAATGCTTCCCCCTAAAAGTATGTTATTCTATCAAGTGACCACTTGATACAAAAATGTCCATTTGTTCATATTGCATATGAAAATGTATAGGTGACCTAACATTTAATTTGCAATATACCAAGACATAAATGAGTAGCCATGAAAAGTTTCCTAAGACTAAAAGTCTTACTATGTGGAAAACTACTCTGAATCTTTGCTTAAGACCTCACATTCAGAATTAATAGGTATAACCTACATCTTTGGAAACTTTTTTCCCACTAGGTGATTTATAATTTCAACTTTCTGACTTTTTAATTAGGCATATTAAAAAGAATATTTTTAATGTAGGTTTTATTAAAACAGACAAAATATTTCCCAGAGAATTTCCTCATGTGCTTAGAATGAAGAAAAATATCCATTAATTAAAGATCTTTTTTTAATATGTTTTAATTCTTTAAAAATGACTTTATATCCTGCCTGCTTTAATCGTGAAAATAATGCAGAATATAAAATTGAGAGTATAGGCATGGCCTGTATAAAATTACAACGTTCACTATAAAGTTACACCTTAATACTAGGAATATGTATACGTGATGTGAATCTGGAGTTTCATCTAAAATATAGGTCAAATATATCTGTCTTACTAGTTATTTCTTGTGGAACAGTGTTTTGAGAATATGAGGTGACGTGTTACATGGTAGAGAAGAGTGAAGTTATCAGCTCAAGGAGAAAAGAGTCTGATTTGAAAAAAAATTATTTTGGGAAAAGATTAAGAACTTTCATTAAAAAGAGTAACAGGCCCTTAGCCTTTGAAAATACATTTTTTTTAAGTTTGTTATCGCAGTGTTCTAAGTTCTCTAAGGCAGCCGGGCATCACACAGAGCAGTCTAACAAATCTTGGTCTGGAGATTTCCACCTCTACTCAGGAATCTAAAGTCCTTGAAGAGCAACTAATTACAAGTTTGAGACAAAGGAAATCCTGATGCGTGTAAAACCTGTATGCTGACTCAACACAAGGATGGTCTCCCATGTCTGTAGTAACAATAGAGTTAAGATGAGAGAGGCAAGAAAACCTGAAAGTAGTGTAACCTGAGATTTAAACAGAACAGTTACAGTAGTCCACTGGAGTAGTTTGGCATATAAAAAGCCATGAATCCATGATAATAAGCAATTGGAACAAATACTATATAATGAGCTGAATAAGAAGTTTACATGGTGTGTTGCACTATTAGAGTTTTCCCAAGTCTTTGGGCCCTGTGTCATGGAGATGAGTTATCTTCTTCCCCTGAAGGTGCCTGGCCTTGCATTCTTAAGGTTTTATTGTACTTAAATTAGGAGAAACTTAACCTCCTGTGATGCTATAGGATCAAGTCTCAAAAAAGATCTTCCTGAGAATCTCACTGATGCTTTGTTCACTAAAATTTCATTTCAGGAAAGCAAATTGTATTTTAATGATTTCCATTCTTGGAAATACATCCAAGCTCCAATTCCCAAGGCAGTCTTAAATTATCCTGTGTATCAGCTTCTACCATAGCCATCCCCGACACTGTGCATGCGTGCTCAGTCACTTCAGTCATGGAAATTGGATATATCTCAAAAAAGTGCATGCTGTATCTGAGTCAAATCTCTTGAACATTAGGCATTTCATCTGGCACTATATTTTTGCAGAGTTCACACCAAATAGCTTAACACTTAACATTCAGACACCTTCACCTCACTATCAAGGACATTTTTATCAAAGCTGTCACCTCTGTAATCACATTTTTTTCCCTGAAACTTTGACTTATGCCTTGTTTTCCAGAACTACATCCATCACTTCGCGATCCTGCTGAAGCCGTCAGTGCAATTAAACTCATCAGAGTACTCAGAACAACGTCCACTATGGATTCTTCACTTCTGTCATCCTGACAGTCCTCCGATACATTTTCATTGGATCCAAAATCTTGGTGGAGTAAAATCCCTGAACACTATCCTCACTTCTCAAGGTGCAATGCTTATCTCTTTAGGCTACATGAGACTGTAGCTCTTGCTTCTTTCAAACCTAGTGTTAAATTTTGGCAGTGGCCACACCGTGGGACATAGACTTCTAAAAGCCACAAACCATGACTTGAATAGTTTTTCAGTTGTAATTTGATGGAATTAAGAAATACAGAAGAATATATGCCATTTATCTGTATCATGTGCTGCTGCTCTAATGTTCCAGACTTCAGTCTATCCTATGTAGGAAGGTGAAAGCTTGCTATAGTGCTTTAAGGCCATTCTCATTCCACATCTATTTTCTAGATGAACAAACTAATGCACAGAGAAGGGGAGTATTTTGTCTAAATAGCTAGAGGATCAATGATAGAGCCAGTTTTTAAGCCTCATGGTAGTGGCCATCACTGTAAAAATGATGTATTTTGTGATCATTCTTTCAAAACAAATAAACAAATGGAGATGAGCCATTTCTATATGTTTTAATAGTGAAAAAAGTTGCCATTCTTTATTTGGAGGAAAAAAAAAAGTTTTTCCTTCTTGTTCCCAAGACCAGAAAAGAAAAAAAAGGGCAGTTTATTATTTTTTTTCTTGGCAAACACTGGTCCAGCTCTCTTTAGAGGGTCCTGTAGCCCTACTCCTATCATCATACAATTAATAACTTTTGCCTTTCCTGTGGGAAACAAGCGTGTATAGCAAAGTCTGCCTGTTGATTATAATACTGAAATTAAAACAAAACAAAACAAAACAAAACTGAAACCTGTTTCTAACTTTTCCAAAAGACTGTTTGAAAATTACAACTTAAATTCACCTAGTGCTTGTACACAGACTGCATTTCATCTGTTGGAAATGTGTGTCAATTTGCTGTTAAATCATGCTACTAAGGAGCAGAGAGAAACCTGCCCACTGAAACTTCTGTGTGAGACATGGAATTATATCTCCTATCTGACCATCATTTCTGCCTTGAAGGCGGTAATGAAACTGACAAGACGTCCCTCCCTGAAGCAGCAGCCCAGCTGGGAAGACCCTTTATATTCATTTTCCTAGAGGGTCAGCAATTCAGATTTCCTGAAGTGAAAGGCTTAAACTTTCACTGTGGGTGATACCGGAATGCTGTTTAATTATTTACAATGGATGCTAAACATTAACCTATCCTATTCTTAGTTTCTTTTGTCCTTCTCATTCCAAAGAATCAAAACTAGGCCTAGTCCAGGGAAGGGAGTCATAAGGTCCTGATATTTATGGGCTGTTCTACTTAAAGGAAGGCAACTTTAATGGGGAAAAATCTTCCCCCTTATCAAAATGTAATATTTCTGGATAGAGTCTTTAAATAGGTAATTAAATTAAAATGAAGTCATTGGAGAGTGAGTGAGTCCTGATCCAGTATGACCAGTGTTCTCTTAAAACAGGAAATTTGGACACAGACAGGCATAGAGGGAACATATGTGAAGACAGAGGGGAAAACATGGCCATCTATGCTAAGGAGAGGGCCTAGAACCCATCCTTCCCTCATGGCCCTCAGAAGGAAGTAACTCTTCTGGCACTTTGATCTCAGATTCCTAGATTCCAGAAGAGTGAGGAAACAATTTTCTGTTTTTTCAACCACCCAGACACCCAGACGGGAGTACCTTGTTAATGCCAGTGGTGAAGGTGAAAGTGAAGCTGCTCAGTCGTGTCCAACTCTTTTCAACCCCTTGGACTGTAGCCTACCAGGCTCCTCTGTCCAGGGGATTTTCCAGGCAAGCATATGGGAGTGGGTTGCAATTGCCTTCTCCAGGAGATCTTCCCTACCCAGGGACTGAACCCGTGTCTTCTGAATTGTAGGCAGACACTTTAACATCTAAGCCATCCAGGAAATCTGCCAGTAACAGTAACATAGCAGCCAGTAACATAAATATAATGCCACAGTCCCAATCCTCTGTCTCTTTACCTGTAGACCAAAGATACTATTAGCACTTACCTCCTTAGAGTGAAAAAAATAAATTAAAAAAATAAAGAAGAAAAATTAAATAATGCACAGAATCTAAAGATAATATACACTTAACACATGGCATCCAATAACTAATGTGACTTTTTCCTCCTATATACCAAAAGCAAGATGTAAATGCCATATAATTTACTCCTTGAAGGCAGATCTTTGATAAAGAGCCATAACATAAACCCTGGCATTCAGTAATCCGTAAATGACAAAATACTAGAGCAAGTTAAGTAAAAAATTTCCAGATATATAAGGAGATAAAGTGAATGAAATATATGAGAACAAAATGCTAAAGATGGAAAAAACTGAATAGAGTACCAAAGCAGGTTATTCTGATATTCTGAACTAATAAGAGTATACCTGAAAGCAACCTAAACAGGTAGAAGGTGCATAGGCCCCAGAAAACCATTTGAGACTGAGGTTATGCCAATACTTACTAGCTGGATATGTTGGATTTTACTTTAGTGAGCCCATGTGTATGATCAGGCCACACGAGTTGGCTGTTCTCTTGCTCTCTGTACATTCCCTGCGTGAACAGCCCCTGCTTTACATCATCCCACTCATAGGACTGACCTTTTTTCTTAATCATACATAGAGATTAAACTTCTTAAGTGCTTGCCCCCTGTTCCAACCAGTAATTGTTGTATTCTTAGAACAGAATAGCTCTAGCATGCTGGGTAAATAAAGAGAAACTTTGATGGTTGTTAACCAAAGGAACTGTGAAGGAGGTCATCTGTTGGTTTCCCTGGTAGTTGATGAGCTCACATGACATCCATTCCCAGTGTAATTGGTACACCTCGCCACCCTACCCCCATGAAGACTCCTGCTTTGTCCTGACTGCTGTTGGTACACAGTGGGGAGTCACTTGAACTCTGCTTCAGACCTGTAAGATATCCTAGCCAATAAACTGTTGATGTCTCTGTTGCTGTCTCCAGACATTTCCTTTGGTCTCAAGCTTGGGGGATTACAGGATTTGCAGGGCTAGAGAGTACAACCTAACACCATGATTCTCCTGTAAAATGGAGATAATAATGCAGCCCCAGTTTTCTTAGGACCTTATGAAATGATATACACTGCTTCCAAGTGTGTTCTTGGAAGCTAGATGAGGTCCACAAATGTTACTATGAAAGACACATTCAGTTCAGTTCAGTTCAGTTGCTAAGTTCGACTCTTTGAGACCCCATGAATCGCAGCACGCCAGGCCTCCCTGTCCATCACCAACTCCGGGAGTTTACTCAGACTCGCATCCATCCAGTCAGGAATGCCATCCAGCCATCTCATCCTGTGCAGTCCCATTCCCCTCCTGCCCTCAATTCCTCCCAGCATCAGAGTCTTTTCCAATGAGTCAGCTCTTCCCATGAGGTGGCCAAAGTACTGGAGTTTCAGCTTCAGCATCATTCCTTCCAAAGAACACCCAAGGCTGATCTCCTTGAGAATGGACTGGTTGGA
>SJYC01112775.1:0-11579 GCA_006408675.1 Madoqua kirkii
AGATCAACCCTGGGATTTCTTTGGAAGGAATGATGCTAAAGCTGAAACTCCAGTACTTTGGCCACCTCATGCGAAGAGTTGACTCATTGGAAAAGACTCTGATGCTGGGAGCGATTTCGGGCAGGAGGAAAAGGGGTCGACCGAGGATGAGATGGCTGGATGGCATCACAGACTCGATGGACGTGAGTCTGAGTGAACTCCGAGAGATGGTGATGAACAGGGAGGCCTGGCATACTGCGATTCGTGGGGTCGCAAAGAGTCGGACACGACTGAGTGAATGAACTGAACTGAACTGACGTCTTCAAGGCCTAACACATATTAATCCTTGCTCCCTTCCCTGACTGTTCAGTGTCATAACAAAGAACAATTTTCAGGCTCAAAGTGTATGCTCTTGTTCAATCACAGCTGACTCTTTGCAACTCTATGAATTGTAGGCCGCCCGGCTCCTCTGTCCATGCAATTTTCCAGGCAAGAATAATAGAGTGAGTTGCCATTTCCTCCTCCAGATCTTCCTGACCCAAGGATCCAGTCTTGAGTCTTAAATCTCACCACTGCACTACCTGGGAAGCCAAACGAGTAGGCAGTAAATAGCATATAACTGAATTTTAATAACATATATGGACTTCCCTGGTGGCTAAGTGGAATTGGCCTGCATTGCAGGAAATGCTGGTACAATCCCTGTGTCAGGAAGATTTCCCTAAGCAGGAAATGGCAACCCACTTGTGTTCTTGCCTGGAAAATCCTATGGACAGATAATCCTGGCGGCCTACAGTCCATTTAGTCACAAAAGAGTGGGAAACAACTTAGCGACTAAAGGACCTCCACTGGGAGATTGAACCTCCCTCTGGGAGAAACAGTGGAAACAGTGGCTGACTTTATGTTTGGGGGCTCCAAAATCACTGCAGATGGTGATTGCGGTCATGAAATTAAAAAACACTTATTACTTGAAAGGAAAGTTATGACCAACTTAGACAACATATTAAAAAGCAGAGACATTACTTTGTCCACAAGGGTTGGTGTAGTCAAGGCTATGGTTTTTACAGTAGTCATGTATGGATGGTGAGTCTTTGTCTATAAAGAAAGCTGAGTGCCAAAAAAACTGATGCTTTTGAACTGTGGTGTTAGAGAAGACTCTTGGGAGTTCTTTGGACTGCAAGGAGATCCAACAAGTCCATCCTAAAGGAGATCAGTTCTGGGTGGTCATTGGAAGGACTGATGTTGAAGCTGAAACTCCAGTACTTTGGCCACCTGATGCAAAGAGCTGACTCAGTTGAAAAGACTCTGATGGTGGGAAAGATTGAAAGCAGAAAGAGAAGGGGATGACAGAGGATGAGATGGTTGGATGGCATCACCAACTCAATGGGCATGGGTTTGGGTAGACTCCAGCAGTTGATGATGGACAGGGAGGCCTGGCGTGCACAGCACAGGTTCATGGGGTTGCAGAGTCGGACAAGACTGAGAGACTGAATTGAACTGAACTGAACTGGGCGAAAAAAATGCCATCCTGCTACTCTCCTTCAGGTCTCAAAGACTGCCTTTTCATTTAGAATTTCTCCCTTATTACAAGGGGGAGAAAAGGTAAAGAAGAAATGAGTGAAGTGAACTGTGGTGCTGACTCAGAAAAGAAACTGACATATTCTAGATTTTTGCCTTAAAGAATCTGACCATGTTAAAAAGTGAATAGTGCCGTTTACCAAAAGGGGTGAAACATTTAAACTTATGCAGCAGCACCAAGCTACTTGAAAAATCTAAAGGCAGGACAACCTGTTTCTATGTGTGCTCAGTCAGTAAAGTCGTGTCCAGCTCTTTGGGACCGCCATGGACCGCCAGGCTCCTCTACCCATAGGATTCTCCAGGCAACAATACTGGAGTTGGGTGCCATGCCTTTCTCCAGCAGATCCTTCCGACCAAGGGATCAAACCCGCATCTCCCTGCGGCTCCTGCATTACAGGTAGATTCTTCGTCGCTGAGCCACCAGGGAAGCCTAAACTGCTTTTATCTACTTAAGTTAGATAAACTGAGTGCCAGTTCTCTTTGGAAACCATGGATGGCTCTGAAAAGAGCCTTTGGAAGTGCTGGGGTCTGGTCAAGAAGTCAGTGGCTCACTTGGAGCTGGTGTACTTGGTGACGGCCTTGGTGCCCTCAGACACGGCGTGCTTGGCCAGTTCTCCGGGAAGCAGCAGGCGCACGGCCGTCTGGATCTCCCTGGATGTGATGGTCGAGCGCTTGTTGTAATGCGCCAGGCGCGACGCCTCGCCAGCGATGCGCTCGAAAATATCGTTCACGAACGAATTCATGATGCCCATGGCCTTGGACGAGATGCCGGTGTCCGGGTGGACCTGCTTCAGCACCTTGTACACATACACGGAGTAGCTCTCCTTGCGGCTGCGCTTGCGCTTCTTGCCGTCCTTTTTCTGCGCCTTGGTCACCGCCTTTTTGGAGCCCTTCTTTGGGGCTGGAGCGGACTTGACTGGCTCAGGCATGACTGACAATAATTACAAGACCGCAGGAAAAAGACAGAAGGATCTCCCAGCACGTCCATTTTATACTGCAATATGCAAATTAGATTTTGTAACGTTCTATATCTGATTGGCGAATACTCGTAGTGACATCACATTCAATTTTGTCCAATGAAAACACTCCCTTTAAAGTGAGCTACACTTTACTCTGCAACTTTAACTGCAACTTTACCCAATGGAATACCTTCCTTTTCGCGCCCAATTCTGCGCCTTGGTCACCGCCTTTTTGGAGCCCTTCTTCGGGGCCGGAGCGGACTTGGCTGGCTCAGGCATAACTGACAATAATTACAAGATCTCCGAAAAACGAAGAATCGTTCAGCGCGTCCATTTTATAATGCAATATGCAAATTAGATTTAATAACATTCTATGCCTGATTGGTGAATACTCGTAGTGACGTCACACTCAACTTTGTCCAATGAAAACGCTCATTTTAAAGACCTACACTTTACTCTGCAACTTTAACTGCAACTTTACCCAATGGAATAGCTTCTTTTTCGCGCCCAACTGCAGCTATAAAATGTGCAGTTTTCTTTTACTTTAGTCTCTTCGGCTGTAACCTTGCAGACTTGTAGTATGTCTGGACGTGGTAAGCAGGGCGGCAAAGCTCGCGCCAAGGCCAAGACCCGCTCTTCGCGGGCTGGGCTCCAGTTCCCCGTGGGCCGAGTGCACCGCTTACTCCGCAAAGGCAACTACGCCGAGCGAGTCGGGGCCGGGGCCCCGGTGTACCTGGCGGCGGTGCTGGAATACCTGACAGCCGAGATCTTGGAGCTGGCGGGCAACGCGGCCCGGGACAACAAGAAGACGCGCATCATCCCTCGTCACCTGCAGCTGGCCATCCGCAACGACGAGGAGCTCAACAAGCTACTGGGCAAAGTCACCATCGCTCAAGGTGGTGTCCTGCCCAACATCCAGGCAGTGCTGCTGCCCAAGAAGACCGAGAGCCACCACAAGGCCAAGGGCAAGAAAGGGGTCAAGAGCCACGCCTTCCAAACCAAAGGCTCTTTTCAGAGCCACCTACTTTTTCTGCTGAGGAGCTGGGACAGTAACCTTAATCTAAGTTGCTAAGTTGTTTCAGTCGTGTCTGACTCTATTATTATAGCGAGAAAATGGGGGGGTTAATTAGGGGAAAAGTGCACAGCCGTTTCCAGAGATCTCTGGGTGGCTCTGAAAAGAGCCTTTGGGGTTTGCTTCCAGCGCCAACTTTCTACTTCTTCTTAGGAGCCGCCTTCTTCGCCTTTGCAGCTTTGGGTTTTGCTGCCTTAGGCTTGGATGTTTTGGGTTTGGCCGCCTTTGGCTTCACTGCCTTGGGCTTCGCGGGGCTCTTAGCAGCCTTCTTTGGCTTTGCCGCGGTTTTGGCCTTCTTGGGGCTCTTGGCCACTTTTTTGACACCAGAGGCCGCGGGCTTTCTCGCCTTCTTAGGAGTCTTCTTAACGGCCTTCTTCGCTCCCGCAGCCTTCTTGGGTTCTTAGGAGTGGCCCCTGCAGGTTTCTTCGCTTTAGCAGCCCCCGCCTTCTTGGCTTTGGGCTTGGCCTCCCCGGCAGCCGCCTTCCTGTTGAGCTTGAAAGAGCCAGAAGCCCCGGTGCCCTTGGTCTGCACCAGTGTGCCCTTGCTCACCAGGCTCTTGAGGCCCAGCTTGATGCGGCTATTGTTCTTCTCCACATCGTAGCCGCCGGCTGCCAGCGCCTTCTTGAGCGCAGCCAAAGAAAGACCATTTCGCTCTTTGGAGGCGGCGACAGCCTTAGTGATCAACTCGGAAACTGGGGGCCCGGTAGCCTTGCGCTTCGCCGCTCCACCGCTCGCTTTTTTGGCTGCTTTCTTCTTGGCAGGAGATTTCTCCACCGGCGCCGGGGCGGCCGTCTCAGTAGGAGCGGTTTCCGACATGGCGATGGGAGAACCTGCTAGAAACAGAGAAACTCAAATTCCAAAGAGCAAGTTTTGCAATGCCGTCTTGCGGCGGCCCGGGTTTATATAAGTCGATGCTGCCCTGTGATTGGTGGAGCGTCCGATCCACCGCCCTCAGGCAGCCGCCTGTTGTGGTTGGACTCCCAAACTGTGTTTGTTAGTCCCCAAAATTTGATTAAATGTTAAAAACAGTGGTACAGAATTTGATTCTTTGAAGCTCCAAAGGAGGAAAACAGCCTCCAACTTCACATACTTGTTTGTGTTTTTATGACTCACGCGCAGTTAATGAAAGATATTTTTAAAAATCCCTTCAGCTTTTCCTATAGATTCACCGGACCTAAGGCATCGAGCTACGTAGTTGCATATTGCAATAAACTTTTAGTAAGTATCAAGTGAATGTTTTTTAAAAGGCTTTGTCGCCAAGTTCGGCCTTCGATTTTTGCAAGAGGAAAGACACTAGGTTCCTTGGTTTTGCTTAAACTTTGCTTCGAACGGCAGCAAGTAACACAGGTGCAGGACGGCCAGTTGCTTACAGCCACAAATTAAGCATATAGATTTTACTTTAAAAACCGATTTTGCCTTCCAAGGAGTTTCCAGGTGCCAATGTCTTTAGAGAATGGGATTTCGCGGCTCGGACTAGTTCTGTAGTCAAAGTGACTTCTTCCATGAGGAATAGAAATTGCTTTGGCTTCAGAATTCAATGACCTGTCTTCACATTCAAACTTAGTCTGTTTTTGATTGAGAAGCTTTCTCCCTTTAATTTGTAAGCAAATCCATTAAAATGAGAAGAAATAAAATTTCTTAACCCAGAAATGTGTTTTAGAAAAAAACTGAAATCTGCTAAAAATTATTCAAGCGCTTCCAGCAACATCGGAAAGGCTGTTTAGATGGCATGGGTCTGTCTCCGTCGTTCAGAAGCTGTTTTCCTCCTTTGGAGCTTCAGCACTTTCCACTGCTCTCCCTCAAACTCCATTTCTACCAACATTTAACAAATTGAATGGTCATGAACACCTTCTTTGTAGGACCCGAGTGTGGATATTTCCACATATTTAATGAAGATAGACTTGTATCTTTCAGTGAAATAATTGGCCTCTGACTATAAGTGTGGATTGGATAGTAAGGGAGTGAGTGGAGGTTATATAAGTTTAAGAGAATTCAGGAAAACATTAACATCCAAGGGACCTGAGGCAGTAACTTTGAGGTGAAATGGAGGGTGATATTTGTTATTTTTTGGGAGGGGGAAGCTTAGAGAGCATTTTGTCCCTGGATGCAATGATGATTTGGGTCCTCTCATACATTCATATTTAACAAATTGAATGGTCAGGAACACCTTCTTTGTAGGACCCGAGTGTGGATATTTCCACATATTTAATGAAGATAGACTTGTATCTTTCAGTGAAATAATTGGCCTCTGACTATAAGTGTGGATTGGATAGTAAGGGAGTGAGTGGAGGTTATATAAGTTTAAGAGAATTCAGGAAAACATTAACATCCAAGGGACCTGAGGCAGTAACTTTGAGGTGAAATGGAGGGTGATATTTGTTATTTTTTGGGAGGGGGAAGCTTAGAGAGCATTTTGTCCCTGGATGCAATGATGATTTGGGTCTCTCATACATTCAACAGTCAGTTCTTGTAAAATCCTGTAGGTTGACATGTTCATGTCTTCAGGGGTTCCTGGCCACATCTAGACAGTAGCTTATTTTTGTATGGCAAGTTTCTTTATTTTTAAAAATATTTTTAAGATGTGACAGAGACTATATGTTACCTGCAAAACCTAAACTATTTATTTATGGCTTTCATGGTTTGAATTCCTCCTCAGATAGTTCATGTTATTCTTACAGGTCTGCCTTTTTCAGAATTATGCAAAACCAGATCTAAAGAAAAGGAGATCTTAAGAATATGATTCAATCAAGCATAAACTTTCAGAAAACTTGGGAAGCTTGGGGTGGGGGGAGAGGGCGGTGGTGTCTGCTTTACAAAAGGAGGGGCATAATATAGCTAACGTTCATTGAGCATTTAGTGCCAGGAACTAGTCTTAATATGGCTTACAAACTAATTCATTTGCCACATTTTACAACTGTTGGTGAGTCGCAGAGAGAAGCTGAGTAATTGGGCAACTGGCTGCTGTGAACCTCGAACCTCGACCACTATTTCTTCCTGCAACAGAGAGACAGGAGACACTTTATTGTATGGCACTTGGCCAAAGGTGGGGGGAAGGGGCTTCATTACAGAACTGTCCGCAGAAAGCACTAGTTAACAAGTAATGGACCACTTTTTTCAGTCACTTCGTTCAGCCGAGGGTTAAATATCACTTAAAAACTGCTTCCCCGAGAAACCCAGGATACAGCCATTTTTTCGTAGTATTAACGTGGCACAGTAATATTTGGGTCCCCGATACGTTCCATTTGAAATTCATAGCGTTTTTCATTTGTTGGTAACATGTATACTCGACAGTGAACAGCTCTTTTGTGGTGACAATTGAGGGGCTCTTAAAAGAGCCTTTGGGGGTATGTTACTTGGAGGAGGCACTAAATTTATGCTCTCTCCCCACGAATGCGGCGGGCAAGCTGGATGTCCTTGGGCATGATGGTGACGCGCTTGGCGTGGATGGCACACAGGTTGGTGTCCTCGAAGAGCCCCACCAGATAGGCCTCGCACGCCTCCTGCAGCGCCATCACGGCCGAGCTCTGGAAGCGCAGGTCGGTCTTGAAGTCCTGCGCGATCTCGCGCACCAGCCGCTGGAACGGCAACTTCCGGATCAGCAGCTCCGTGGACTTCTGGTAACGGCGGATTTCGCGGAGAGCTACCGTGCCGGGCCGGTAGCGGTGCGGCTTCTTCACGCCGCCGGTGGCCGGCGCGCTCTTGCGGGCCGCCTTGGTGGCGAGCTGTTTGCGTGGCGCCTTGCCGCCGGTGGACTTGCGAGCTGTCTGCTTAGTTCGAGCCATTGGTAAGTAGTGCCAACTACTTAACAGTGATGTGAGCACTCGGTCTTCCCAAAATATATAGCGAACCTCGCGTCTTGATTGGACAATAAACTGCTGCTCCCTCGCCTACCCCGCCCTTCCACGCCCATTCTTTCTGGGTTTAGGAAGCATTGTCCCGCCTCTTCTTCGGACTCTAGGATTAGTGGTGAGAGAGTAAATATCTTGTTGGCTTTCAAAAAAAGCCTGCAGGATGTATCCAAATTCTTAAATTTGTCATCTAGAGCAGGGGTCCCCAACCTCCGGGATCTAACTCTGGTGATCTGAGGTGGAACTGATGAAATAAAAGTAAGAATAAAATGTGCTAGTCTCTTAGAGTGTCCGAATCTGTGATCCCATGGACTGTAGGCTACCAGCCTCCTGTCCATGCGATTTTCCAGGCAAGAATACTCAAGTGGTTTGCCGTTTCCTACTCCAGAGAAATAAAGTGCACAATAAACAGTCGTCGCTCTTCAGTTGCTCAGCCGTGTCCCTACTCTGCGACCCCATGGACTACAGCATGCCAGGGTTCACAGTTCTTCACTATCCTTTGGAGTTTGCTCAAACTCATGTCCCAGTCAATGATATCTCATCTTCTGTCGCCCCCTTCACCTCCTGCCCTCGATCTTTCTCAGTATCAGGATCTTTTCCGATGAGTGGGGTCTTGGCATGACGCGGCCAAGCTATTTGGAGCTTCTAACGTGCTTAAATCATCCCGAAACCATTCCCCAACCAGGCGCGTGGAAAACCGTCCTCCACAAAATCGGTCGCTGCTGCCAAAAAGGTTGGGGACACCTAATCTAGAGAATCTGAAGTGTCTTGCATTATTTTCGATATCATGATTTGACAAGCTTGAATAACATGAAAGGAGTGTTTAAGTGGAGGCAATGAAGTTAGTCAACCAGCCACCACGTTCTGTTCCAGAACTCTAATAGCTTAGTTAAACTAAGCTTGGTTACCTTTTTCCCTTAATACGACTTCGTTTTATTGGTAGCCATATACCCTTGAAGTGGGAGCAGTCATCACAAGATCATTTTGCCTGGTTTACAAGAAACTACATCAAATGAAAATCTGCCATTGTTGGTGACGGAAATACTGACGGAGGACTGGAGATTGTAACCATATGCAAATTATGCTTGAGAACTTAATTTTCCCCACACAATCTAACGACTTTAGCGTCTACAGCTCTTTACCAGATTTCGTGGGTGGCCCTAAGAAGGGCCTTTAAGATATAACAAAGGCAGCTTTAACCGCCAAAGCCGTAAAGGGTACGCCCCTGACGTTTCAGCGCATAGACCACATCCATGGCGGTGACAGTTTTGCGCTTGGCGTGCTCCGTGTATGTGACCGCGTCCCGAATCACATTTTCCAGGAACACCTTCAGCACCCCACGAGTCTCCTCGTAGATTAGACCGGAGATCCGCTTCACACCACCACGACGAGCTAGACGACGAATGGCGGGCTTGGTGATGCCTTGGATGTTGTCGCGAAGAACCTTGCGGTGGCGCTTTGCACCGCCCTTCCCGAGACCCTTACCGCCCTTTCCACGTCCAGACATATCTGCAACCACCCTCTCTACGGCGCTTTTTTCCCCCCAAGGTCGTAGCTTATATAGTGATATTTCGGACCTGATTGGGAACCGCTCAGACCAGCGGTGACGCCTCTGGGAGTTTCCAGACCTGAAGCCCCGCCCACGTTTTCCGCAAAATGGAGAGGAGCTTAAAATACAGAGTTAGAAAAAGGTCCTAATAAAATCCCTCCGTTCAGCTTCTACAATACATTGTGTTGCCCGTGCCCACAACTGGAAAACTATTCCTTTGTTTGGGTTAGGCCTTGCTGTCCTTTTCTCTTTTTATGCTCTCTCTTACGCATTGATCGTACTAGCGAGTTGTGGCTTCCGGAATAAATAGCCCATCTCGAGAGAGCCGTGATTGTAGTCTTTTGGGGGGTTTTTGTGAAACCTCGTGGCTGAGAGCCTGATTATAGATAACTTCAGAATGGGCTTCCTCATCGTTCTCAACGGTGGTCTCCCGTTTTCCTTATCTTTTACTCATCCTATCATCTTCCTTTCTCTTCCCTCACTCGCTGCCACATTTTTGGTGGTAGAACCGTTTTTTTCAAATGTTCTTCGTTTCACTTAAAAACACTTACGGAAACAGGAAGCTCAGCTTTTACCCGCCGTTTCCTCTGGCGAGTCCATGAGTAAATAAAAATCCTCTTAGGGACTCCTTTCCTGTACTTCTGCCCCCACCATCACCACCTTCCTCTGTCTCTCATTTCTTGAATTGCACCCCAAAGTTCTGTGCCTTTTCTTTAATAAAGCGCTGAATGTAAAGACCAGGAACTATTTTATTCCAGGAATTTAAAAAATAAAACACTTTCAAATGTTTCCTTGACTCGTGGCTATTTGAAATGACCTTTCGAGCCCTGGCTTGTCTGCCAGGTAGCAGATTTCATTTCTCCGAGAAAATGCCTCTTCTAACGCATAACACATTTACTTTTTTTCTTTTTCCGAGCTTCAGAAATGTTTGCCCTTTCTCTTTCCAATGTGTGTGGTTGATTATTTACTACTTGAACAAATACCTAATATTATTCTCCAAATTTACCTTAGAATCTCTGTAAATACTATATGTGCAAAAGACTGCATGCCCATCTTCTATTAGTTAATCCATTTCTTATTGAGTTACTTGTCTGGCTTTCTTCTTTCTGCTCCTGTTTAGTAATGGAATCTGAGTACTTAACCTTGAAGATGTTATTGGGTGGAAACACCAGGCAGTTTTCTGCCTTGTTACCTAGCAGTTGTTGAAGAGAGTGTTTGCTATGACCAGTGCATTATCTTGGCAAAATTTTTTTAGCCTCTGACTTGCTTTGTTTTGTACTCCAGGGCCGAATTTGCCTGTTACTCCAGGTATCTCTTGACTTCCTACTTTCACATCCCAGTCTGCTATAATGAAAAGGACATCTCTGGGGGGTGTTAGTTCTAAAAGGTCTTGTAGGTCTTCACAGAACCGTTCAACTTCAGCTTCTTCAGCATTACTAGTATGGGCATAGACTTGGATTGCTGTGATATTGAATGGCTTGCCTTGGAAATGAACACATATCATTCTGTCATTGAGAATGCATCCAAGTACTGCATTTTGGACTCTTGTTGACTATGATGGCTACTCCATTTCTTCTAAGGGATTCCTGCCCACAGTAGTAGACATAATGGTCATCTGAGTTAAATTCACTCATTCCAGTCCTTTTTAGTTCACTGATTCCTAAAATGTCGACATTCACTCCATCTCCTGTTTGAGTACTTCCAATTTGCCTTGATCCCAATCCATAGGGATTTAACATTCCAGATTCCTATGCAATATTTCTTTTTACAACATTGGAACTTATTTCCATCACCAGTCACATCCACAACCGGGTGTTGTTTTTGCATTGGCTCCATCTCTTCATACTTTCTGGAGTTATTTTTCCACTGATCTCTAGCAGCATATTGGGTACCTACCAACCTGAAGAGTTCATCTTTCAGTGTCCTATCTTTTTGCCTTTTCATACTTTCATGGGGTTCTCAAGGCAAGAATACTGAAGTAGTTTGCCATTACCTTCTCCAGTGGTCCACGTTTTATCAGAACTCTCCACCATGACTCGTTTATCTTGGGTGGCCCTACATGGCATGGTTTACAGTTTCATTGAGTTAGACAAGGCTGTGGTTCATGTGATCAGATTGGTTAGTTTTCTGTGATTGTGGTTTTTTCATTCTGTCTTGTCCCTCTGATAGATAAGGATAAGAAGTTTATGGAAGCTTCCTAATGGGAAAGACTGACTAAGGGGGAAACTGGATTTTGTTCTGATGGGCGGGGCCATGCTCAGTAAATCTTTAATCCATTTTTCTGTTGATGGCAGGGCTGTGTTCCCTCCCTGTTGTTTGACCTGAGGCCAAACTATGGTGGAGGTAATGAAGATGATGGCCACCTCCTTCAAAAGGTCCCATGCATGCATTGCTGCACTCAGTGCCCCTGACCCTGCAGCAGGCTACCAGCAACCCATGCCTCCACCAGACTCCTGGACACTCACAGGTAAGTTTGGGTCAATCTCTTTTGGGGTCACTGCTCCTTTCTCCTGAGTCCTGGTGCACACAGCATTTTGTTTGTGCCCTCCAAAAGTTTGTTTCCCCAGTCCTGTGTAACTTCTGGCTCTATGAGGGGT
>SJYC01112780.1:0-13986 GCA_006408675.1 Madoqua kirkii
TGTTAAAAGTAATCCCTTTATTACACTTTACATAAAGGGCTGTTTTTAGAAACTGGAGAAATTTCTTTCAAAACCCATTCATTAATTTTATTCATGTTACAAACAAAAGAATGAATCCAAAACAGATTGATTTTATATATTCTGAAGGCAGAAAATTGGATGTTTCTGTTAGGAAAACAACCGGTCGCCAACCAGTCTGTCCCTTTCACCTAGCAGAAGTGATTGCGGGTCTTATGGTTACAAAATATATGAGTTGGTCAAAATTCGAAAATACAATATCTCCGAGCTCAAAACCAAAGGATTTTCAAAATCAGAATGGTAAGAAAAAAAGCGGAAACACCCTTGCATTGGCCGGGAATCGAACCCGGGCCTCCCGCGTGGCAGGCGAGAATTCTACCACTGAACCACCAATGCTGTTGTTATCGGCTTCTGCTCTAAATGGCTTTTACTTTTTCTTTTTTTTAAACTCGCTACATCGAACCTATCTATTAGGTTTCGTATTTTGGTTTTACTAAATAGAACCTTGTAATGTTCTCTGTTTCCTTCTTTTTAGGAAACCCTCCTTTCCACTGCAAGTTAAGAGCGTCCCTCTGCGACACCGGAGGCTGGTCTGGGTGTGAGTGACCCAGTCCTGGGCCTGTCCCAGCGGTGGTGGCGGCCGTCCCGGTGGGGGAAACTGTGTGTGTATGGAGGAGCTCCATGTCCAGGCGGGTTCTGGAACGTAGGGGAAGAGAAGAAAGGGGGGACGAGGGCAGGAAGGAAGGAGAAAATGGGGACGAAGGAGAGGTCCAGGAAGAAGAGAATCTGAGAAGAGGAAGGGAAGCGTGTCAGGGCAAAAGGAGGAAGATGGAGAGGAATGAGACGGAAGGGGGAAAGAAAGGAGCCTAGTGCTGTTCCCTTCTGGTCACCCCAAAGGAGAGGCAGTGGGGGTTTTAGGATTAGGCCCCGGTTGCTATGGTTATGAAAGTGGCACTAGAAACTCCTTCCAGTCAAATAGGGAATAAAAGTCTAATTAAAGAGTGTTTGTGTGTGCAGCTCAGTCGTGTCTGACTCTTTGCAATCCCATGAACTGTAGCCCACCAGGCTCCTCTGATTTTCCAAGAATACTGGAGTGGGTTGCCATTTCCTTCTCCGGAGGATCTTCCCAACTCAGGGATCGAACTTGCATCTTTTGCGTCTGCGGCATTGGCAGACTGGTTCTTTACCACCCACCTGGGAAGGCTACTTAAAGTTTAATTTTCCCCAAAAATATATAATCGTGACTCTCATACAAGTGTAAAAGTGAACCCCTTTGAAAAGATTTTACCTCTTTAATGAGCTAACTGGTGAGGTGTTACTACCAGTTAAAAGGAGAATTCAAAGACTGGATGCCATTTATAGATCAGGAATATTGAAAGTAAAGTCTAAATAAAGCCCAAACTGGCTTTTATACTGCTGAGGATTGGTGAGGAAGGTATACTGGGGAGGAAAAAAATATCCCCTCAAGAGATAGAATTAATTTGCATGTCTATAGATAGCAATTGGACCATAAAAAGGCTGAGCCAGGAAGAATTGATGCTTTCAGATTGTGATACTGGAGAAAACTCTTGAGAGTCCGTTGGACTGCAGGTAGATAAAAACAGTCAATCCTAAAGGAAATCAACCCTGAATACTCAATGGAAGGACCGATACTAAAGCTGCTGCTCCAATACTTTGGCCACCTCAAGCAAAGAGCCAGTTCATTGGAGAAGACCCTGATGCTGGGAAAGAGTAAAGGCAAAAGAAGGGGGCAGCAGAGGAAGAGATAGATAGCATGACGGGCTCAATGGACATGAAACTGAGCTAACTCCAGGAAATAGAGGAAAACAGAAGAGCCTGGCGTGCAGCAGTCCATGGGGTTGCATAGACACCACTTAGCAACTGAACAAGACAGAAATTATTTTTTATTGCTGCCAGTTATCAAAAATTTACAGAATTGTAAAATACCTCTCATTGAATCAGAATCAGATGACACTTAAGGGTGTGCTGTAATTTTCCTTTGAGGCATACATTTCCCTGACAGTTCCTTCCTGTTTTAGGAAAATTCTTTGGACTCAGCACAAACAAAAGGACTAAACTCACAAGTTAAACTCTTTAAGAAGCTCTCCATTGCTCAAAGCCATGGGTGCTGGTCTGCTGTTTCTGACTATCTCCCCTTAAAGTCTAAGGTAGGAGATTCTTACCATGTGGGTGCACACATTCCTATAAGAACTGATATAAGATCTGTATAAATTCCTTAAAAGCCTGTGCACAAACACACATTGAAATTCAGTTTGGGCTTAGGATGACTGTCCCTGATTTGTCCGTCCCTTCCTGGAAGAACCCCTTCCAGGGCCTGAAAGGGAACTCTTGTATGACGCTCTGAAATGAATTATCGGAGGAGGCACAGGTGCTGACAAAGCAAGAGACTATTGGGAAGGGGACTTGGGGGAGAGCAGGAGGGTAAGGGAACCCAGGAGAGCTGCTCTGCCAATCGCTGGTTTATGGTGATGGGATTAGTTTCTGGGTTGTCTCTGTCCAATTGTTGTGGAATCCAGAAACACACCTCGAAGGACACACAAGACAGTGGAGTACAGTTTATTATGCCAGCAGGTTCCGGGGGGAATCAGTTCCCAACAAGGACCCTGTTTCAGAGAGGCCCAGTTTTATGCCCCCCATTATGTTTGTGACTGGTTACATGTTAGCAACCTCTTTGTTGTATATAACTTTGGTGCTAGGAGAACAAACAAGGTTAAAGGGGAAGAACAATGATTATACATCAAGGGGGATGTCTCCGTGGTTAATCTAACAGGGGCAGCCTGACCTCAACTATAATCTCCATTTGTCATCTGTAGAGAAGGAAGCCTCCAGGAGACCTAGTTTTCACTAGCAACAGTTTCCTCAGTCCACAGGGTTCAGGCCCAGTTCACATCATGTCTTTAAGATGGATGACAGGCTTCAAGATGGAGCCTCTTCTGCTTTCCTCACACTGGCCTCAGCACAATCATTCTGATTCACGGTTCTTTCTTGTGTCTCACGCATTACTCAGCCAAGATGGATGCCAGCAAGAAAGGTTCTGGGAGGTGTAGGACACATGGCATCTCCTTTGACCTTTCCGAATACCTCTGGTTGGTGGTGGCTTGTTAATTCTGTGTAAGGCAGTCCTGACCTCCTGTTATAAAATAACTCCTGCAAACAGTTGCTATGGTGCCTGCAGGGCGGTCAGTTTCAGTCAGTGTATCCTCTCATAGTTTCCAAGTGTCTTTTAACCTGGAAGGTGGTCTTCATTAAGTGCCATCCTCTCCATACTTCTCATTTTTCATTCCTGTCCCTGCCTTCTTCAGAAGCTGCAGCCTCTCCTTTATAAAGGCCTCACTCTAGGGGTTCAGCTTAGATTAGGGGTGGGGGTGGCTGGGAGCTAGTGTATAACTTGGTGTAGATCAACCTACATTCCTTAAAATCATGCCAAAGGCCACACGTGCCTGCCTTACACCCATATCCACACATTGTATGATTAGGCCGCCCAAGATGGCTGTTCCTTTCCTCTCTGTACCTACATCCCTTGCTCCACCAGTGCCTGCTTCACCTACACCCTACTCACAGAACTGACTTTCCCTCTTAATCATAGATCCTAATCTGTAAGTGCCTATGTAACTCTGAAATGACTCAAAGCTACCACTTCAAATACCTTCACCAGCTGAAGACGAAAGAAAGGTGCTGTGGGAGGGAGGCTAGTTATGGGAGGTTTTCCAGCAAACACAGTTCAGTTCAGTTGCTCAGTTGCATCTGACTCTGCAACCCCATGGACTGCAGCATACCATGCTTCTCTGTCCATCACTGTCTCCTGGAGTTTGCTCAAACTCAGGTCCATTGAGTTGGTGATGCCATCCAACCATCTCATACTCTGTCGTCCCTTCTCCTGCCTTCAGTTTTTCCCAGCATCAGGGTCTTTTCCTAAGAGTCAGTTCTTCACATCAGCTGGCCAAAGTATTGAGGTTTCAGCTTCAGCATTAGTCCTTCCAAAGAATATTCAGGACTGATTTCCTCTAGAATTTAGGAGAGGCACAGTCATTAGCAAAAGAAAAGAAAGTGTTATCTTGGACCAGGACACACCCATTGAGGATGGGGGAGGGGAAGAGAACAGCAGGGGTCTTTATCATGCAGATTTTTCTAGAAAGGGGGAGTAATAGAGAGGACCCAAGAGACTAGATCATCTCATTAGTGAGGACCAGAAAATTCCAAGCTGGTTGAATAAGATACCTTGGGAAGGCTGAAGCAGTAGTTAATTCAGAAGTTACAGTCTAGGTTTAGTATCATGGACTTTAGCATGAGTGACACTATTTTGAGCCTGTAGGGACAATAGTACAAGACAAAAGTAGGGATAACACTCTGACCATAAGCTCTGCAAATGTCTGAAGGGCTGCTGCTGCTGCTGCTGCTAAATCACTTCAGTTGTGTCTGGCTGTGCAACCCCATAGACTCCATAGCCCATCAGGCTCCACTGTCCCTGGGATTCTCCAGGCAAGAACACTGGAGTGGGCTGTCATTTCCTTTTCCAATGTGTGAAAGTGAAGTCGCTCAGTCGTGTCCGATTCTTAGCAACCCCATGGACTGCAGCCTACCAGGCTCCTCCATCCACTGGATTTTCCAGGCAAGAGTACTGGAGTGGGGTGCCATTGCCTTCTCCAGTCTGAAGGGTTAGGCTATCCAAAAAAAAAAAAAAATCTAAGCTTAGTAATGTGCAATAAAATTCATATTTTATGACAAAGGAAGAAAAATTTAACCATAAAATATTTTCTCCACCCTTTAGCCTCCTCTCTCCCCTCCATAGTGCACTGTGTACCTGAGTTACACATCACCAAGCCTGCTCAACCATAAAAAGCAACATTCTCCCTGCACCAAGACAACTCAGTCCTAGTCTGTGTGTGGCTTGGAAAAGAATTTCCAGACATGAGACAGAATAAGAGGAGAATAAAGTTTATTAGAGTGGGAGACACTGTCAGAACACCAGGGAAGCTCAAGGGAGAACTGACATTGAACAGGGAGGGGTCTTTGTCCACTTTTATACCCAGGGTATAAGGAGGAGGATACAGATCTTGTGGGTCACTTGCTGATTGGATGAGGCACGTATACTGAGTGGAGGTGGAGAAGGTAAAAACTTTCTCCCCATAGGGTAGAAGGGGAGACAAGTTATACTGCTAAGGAGGACCTAAAATCTGTTAATAGTTAGAACATTGGGAAGGGAAGGATGATAAAGGTCTGGTTTATCTGTTCCTGCATTCCAAGACCCTCTTTGGTTTTATCTGCTCTTTCATCCTTGGGTCACCACAGACTCTAAAAGATAACACTCTTTTTTAATCTTGTAAGAGGCCATGACTCAAGAGTTATTGCAAGGAATGACATGGGGAAATTTTTAGGGTGACAAAACCTTTATATGGTGGTGGGATCGAACTCTAAGCCTTCTCTGGGCTGAGGAATCTAGGTTTGTCTCTAGCAAGTAAGAATCCTCCTGCCCTTCCTGTTTTGCATAGGAGAGGAGAGAATTTTTCTGTCTACTCCTTCTCCATTGCCCTCAGCTCAAAATAATCCTTATGCCTGCATGGTGTATTTTGGGGAAAGCATTCTCTGAACCCCTTCCTAGGAAATGTCAAGAGCCAAGAAGAGAACCATATAATTTTGATAAGAAAGTAAAAGTTGGTCTTGATTGATTTGATAGTAAAGTTTCTTATAAATCTGTAGTAATTAAACCAATAGAGGAATTAAACACAAAGAGCACGGACAAGCTCAGTTCAGTTGAGTTTAGTTGCTCAGTAGTGTCCGACTCTGCGACCGTATGAACTGCAGCACACCAGGCCTCCCTGTCCATCACCAACTCCTGGAATTCACTCAAACTCATGTCCATCGAGTCTGTGATGCCATCCAGCCATCTCATCCTCTGTCATCCCCTTCTCCTGCTCCCAATCCCTCTCAGCATCAGAGTCTTTTTACAATGAGTCAGTTCTTCACATGAGGTGGCCAAAGTACTGGAATTTCAGCTTTAGCATCATTTCTTCCAAAGAAATCCCAGGGCTGATCTCCTTCAGAATGGACTGGTTGGATCTCCTTGCATTCCAAGGGACTCTCAAGAGTCTTCTCCAACACCACAGTTCAAAAGCATCAATTCTTCAGTGCTCAGCCGCCTTCACAGTCCAACTCTCACATCCATACATGACCACTGGAAAAACAATAGCCTTGACTAGACAGACCTTAGTCGGCAAAATAATGTCTCTGCTTTTGAATATACCATCTAGGTTGGTCATAACTTTTCTTCCAAAGAGTAAGCATCTTTTAATTTCATGGCTGCAATCACTATCTGCAGTGATTTTGGAGACCAAAAAAATAAAGTCTGACACTGTTTCCACTGTTTCCCCATCTATTTCCCATGAAGTGATGGGACCGGATGCCATGATCTTCGTTTTCTGAGTGCTGAGCTTTAGGCCAACTTTTTCACTCTCCACTTTCACTTTCATCAATAGGCTTTTTAGTTCCTCTTCACATATATCTATTAATAAGAAGTTGATGTCTGAACGCAGGTGAAAGAAGTGGAGGTCAGTACCAGGCTCCACCAGCAGGATGTTACCAAGTAGAGCATGGGTAGCGAGATAAGGGGAAGGCAATGGCACTCCACTCCAGTACTCTTGCCTTGAAAATCCCACGGACCAAGGAGCCTGGTAGGCTGCAGTCCATGGGGTCGCTAGGAGTCGGACACGACTGACGTGACTTAGTAGCAGCAGCGAAACAAAGAAGGATGATTGGTCCAAGGATGGATGTGAGGGTCGAGGAACTGAGTGAAGCGGACAGCCAATCAGAAGCACCAGGAGAGACCTACCAGTGTCACATGGGTCGGAGAACAAATAGGAACAAAACTGAAGCTGAACCAGAGCCAGCGTGGTAGACGAAGGCTTGTCTCACAGCAAGGATGAAAGGAACCCAGGCGCCCCCAACCTGCTCCCAGCATGCACTGACCCGTCACTCAAAGCAAAACCACTCTGACCGTTGCAGCAATGACTGTCTGGGCTTTTAAATTCTTTAGAATGACCGTTGGCTCGTCAAAGCAACGTTCTTCTGAAGGTGGATTTGAAGAGGCAGGAGAGGGGCAGAGCCACATCAGGAAAAGTGTGGGAATTCTGTGGGGTGAGCATGTGGCTGGCCTTTGTATCTCACCTGCAGTTTTGGATCCCTATGCTAGGGGACTATGCTAGTCATCTAGCTACAAGCCGGTAGAAAAAAAGAGTAATGCACTTTGGACCATTCCTCAGTGGCACCTGAGAACAAATTTCTCAGAAAGAAGGCTCACTAAGGGATGGATTAAATCTAGCCTAACGTCCTTCATTTACAGGAGGAGATACTGAGACCTAGAGAAGGGAATTGATCCAGTGGCAATGGGTATTTCTTTTTAGCAGGTAATGTATATTAAAAGATTGTGAAAGCATCATGAAAATTCACAAAATCAGACCATCTGTTGAGATCATTTCTGTTACATGCCGCTTACTTCCCTGAGTACCTGTAAAAGAACCTCCAAGGCCAAGATTCTTGTCCCAGTGTTTTAGTTGAGGGAGCAGAGAGATTAGGGTTAGCCTCTCATCACTCATTAGGACTTCCCTGGTGGTTCAGATGGTAAAGCATCTGTCTACAATGTGGGAGACCTGGGTTCAATCCCTGGGTTGGGAAGATCCCCTGGAGAAGGAAATGGAAATCCACTCCAGTACTATTGCCTGGAAAATCCCATGGACAGAGGAGCTTGGTAGGCTAAAGTCCATGGGGGTCACAAAGAGTTGGACACGACTGAGTGACTTCACACACACATACCTCATCACTCAGATGATAATGAATGAAATCAGGAACTGAATACAGGAATATCTACACCTTATAAATATAAAATATATAATTACCATCCAACTTTATGGAAATCCAGGGTGTCTGAAGCCTGATACCAGGTACTGAGGAGTGACAAAATGAATGATGAAAGGAAAAAAAGTCCCAAATTTTAAGTAACTTAAGTGTTAGGAAAAAGAGACACCTGGGAAGTTCTGCTTAAGAATGCAATGCAGTAATTTATGATAGTTCAAAGTACTGTGGGATACCCTCCTGTGAGCAAGGGTAGAATCTTCACAGAGGAGGTGAAATCAATCTGAGGGACACTGAAGAACTTTCCTATATGAAAGTGTGTTTGTAAGTGTTTTGTTTGTCTTTGATGTCGGTAGAATCTGAGCGTGATTCTGTTTTGAATCAGAGAGCACCCAACAGCATCCTCTTTGGTGATTATATCAGTGCAGCTTCTTCTGCACAGGGTTTATTTTACCTTTCATACACTGGCAAATTTAAAACTTTTAAAAGTAGAATTTTATTGCTTGCATTTTCTTTCTCATGCAGTTAAATGTACTTGTTTCTTAGAAAAAGACATAGTTTGAGAACATGGATCATATACTTTCTTTGCTCTTTTGTATCTTTCCTTTCTTTTTTGAGGGGTGGTAGATGTGTTAATTTTTTTATTATGTAACATATTGGTTGCAGAAAAATGTCTGTTAAAAAGATAAAAGTACTCCCCTCCAAATGACTGGAAATTCACCTCCCAGGTGATCAAGCCACCTGCTCACAGTGTTTGGAATTGATACTGTGCCATAACTACTTCCTGCGTATCGATTTGGTTTGAGCTCATCTTTTTTTTGTATTCGCTTTTGACATTTGACAATGTCTTTTAACTTTTCAAAAGATTTTTTTTTCTCCTTAAAATTTAAATTTAGATTACAAACATAATCTCCAACTGACAATTCATTGCCAGATTTTGAAGCTTTGGACCCTGGCTCCTGGATGAATCACTCAGAAAGGAGGAGAGAAGACAACTTGCTCAGAGGCAGGGCAGAGCTGTGATCCTGAAAGAGCCTGCCTATAGCCAGCAGTTGCAGTTCACCTCAGTAGAATTCCTCACAGCACATTCAGCAGAGTATTTCTCGACTGCCTGTTGAGGCCTCTGGACAAAAAACCCTTGAATTTCCACTTACCTGGATGAAGACTGCAGAAAAGACCTCAAACAATGAGATTGAGTTTACTTTTCCTCTTTCAACAAGCCAGACTACTAAGAACTGTGGTGCTGGAGAAGACTCTGGAGAGTCCCTTGGACTGGAAGGAGATCAAATCAGTCTATCCTAAAGGAAATCAACCCTGAATTTTCACTGGAAGCACCTATGCTGAAGCTGAAGCTTCAATATTTTAGCCACCTGATGTGAGCAGCCAACTCACTGGAAAAGACCCTGAGGCAGGGAAAGGTTGAGGGCAAGAGGAAAAGGGGAAAGCAGAGAATGAGATGACTGAATGGCATCATCGGCTCAATGGATATGAGTTTAAGCAAATTCTGGGATACAGTGAAGGACAGGGAAGCCTGGCACACTGTAGCTCATGGGATCGCAAGAAGTTGGACACGAGGGAGCAACTGAGCAAGACAGTATTGTACACCGAATAAGCCTGTCAAGTCAAGTACTATGAGCTTGTGTTTCTCTTCAATTCTCATATGCTTAAATATGAAATTTCCACAGTTGGAGGACACAGTGGACTTGGGAGTCAGAGTTTGACTTTAGCTGTAGATCTGTTTCTTTTATGCTGTTATGCAAATCAGTCAACTCCCTCAAGCCTCAAATTTCTATAATATTTCCTCCAGCTTGTGTGCTCTGTGATTCTTTTGAATCGCCCAAAACATTTTGGACAGTGCCAGGCACTTGACAGCCCTTAGGAAAAATATCTATAGCCTTACTTTAGAAGGTTCTGAAATGGTCTACACATGTGGAGCCAAGTCTTGAGACTTAGCTGTATTGGCAAGAACATATTCAGATGAACTTAAGCATCCTGGAGACTAGATTATTTTAAACTAGGTGAACTCTGTTTACAACATTAGTATTTAATAGTGAGAAAGAAATTTGAGCTGTAACCAATTTCTACCAGAGATGAATTATTTCAGTGATTTGTCAGGCATTGATTGCATACCCACTCTTCATTTATCACTGTGTGATAAACAGTACAAAAGGATGAAAACAGCCCCTTCTCTATTCTTGAGGTAGTAGTTCATCATCTAGTGGAGACTATAAGCAAGTTTTGTGTGTTACTCTTATTTGATCTTTAAACAATCCTATGAAGTAAGTGGAATTGCTAGTTTTTCATTCCTGAGGAGGAAACTGAGGCACCAAGGATTAGATGAGTTGCCTCATAACACAAAATGGTAACTTGTGGAGCCTAGACTCACACTCAAAGCCTGGGCTGTAAACTGTTTCCCCTGACACAGGGGAATTAGTCTGTACTCCTCATTCCAGATGTTTTTTAATGCATACCAAGGAGTGGATACAACCCTCATCCTTTCCTAAAATCAGATGGAAAATAGGAGGTCAAGACAGCCATCCACAACTCCTGTGCAGTGACTTAGTGGGGAATGGGAGTAGTTATGTTTGTTCTTTAAGCAGTTATGTCAGATCCTTCTAAGGTAGAACAAAATATACTTACTCTACTAGAATTACTATCCCACATGAACTGTGAATTTTGCCAGGCCACATTTAAAGTTTTTTTTTTTTTTTTTTAATGCAGTTAGGAAAATTGTCTTAACTGCTGGGTTCTCTTAATATCACTGCTATTTGGCCATTTTCTTCTCATCGTGCCTTTTTTAAAAAAATCCTGATTGAGTTTGTATACCTTTATAAAAAATGTTTTTCCTTTCTGTAAGAAAGAATACAAGATATAGCTTAAAAACTAGGCACAGAATTTGACCATCAATTATAAAGGTCATTCAGTTATACAAATCTTCTCCTATATTTATTACTGTGAATGGAGATTTAAAAATATAAATAGTAATACAAATCCTAATTACAAATTTGAGAAGAAATAGAATAGAAGCAAGAAACAAATCAAAGTAAATGACCTATTAGAAGAACAGGATTAGGAAAGCCACCTAAACACTTCTGACTCCCCACATTAGCAAAGATGCCTAAGATACAACTGTTTAATAATTGAAAAATCTAAGCCATGCTGAGTGATCATTGGAATTAGTAACTCAGAAAAATGTAAAAGCATAACAACACATCACATAGAAATTTTGGTTCAGAAGAAATTTTCCGAACTATCTTTAACTGGCTGAGTTTAGTAGTATCATTTGAGGGGTGAGAGGAAGAGGGAGTATTATCCTATTTTGACATTTGATTAAATGAAATTCAAATAAATTCCCCAAGATACTATGTTAGGAAATAAGGGATGTTTTCTGTCTCTTACTGCAAAAACCTTGGGCATTGTACCTTGATTTGCCATGTCAGGATCTGTGAAAAGGAGAATAAATTTTGGGCCTATCTTAATCTCTTTTCTTTTTCTCCAGCTATTTTTAAGCATTCATATTCCTGTTTGTTATTGTTAAGGTGACCTAAAGTAGAGAGGGGAAGAGGGTGAGAGTGTGAGGCAGCCGAGGAGAAATATCCGTCACATTCAGAGTCTCCCACTCCCTCCTATCCAGACTTGCACTACTCTGTCTTGGTTGAAGATGAGAGACATCTGTGAGCTTGTGACTGCTCTAACCTACAGAGTATGACAGAAGTGACATTGTGACATGAAAGACTAGGTCCTAACAGGACCTGCAGCTTTCACCTTGTTGGTTAGAAATCACTCTTAGAGTTTTGAGCAACCATATTAAGAACTCTGACCACCCTGAGACCATTCCGAGAGGAAGCCTAGTCCAGCCACATGGAGATGCTACTAGCAGTGCCCTGGTTAACATGCCCAGCAAGTCTAGTCTTCTAATTATCCCAACCCAGTTGCCAGACTTACAAGTTATGAAAATTAAAAAGCAGAAACCTCATTTTAACTGGAGTTAGGAGGCCATCAGCCCTCCACTCCAGGTCAGCTGCTGATCCAAAAGGAAGAGATGGTATCTTGGTGTCTCCAAAAGGAAAACAGTTATCACTTGACTACCCAGCAGGAGGAAGAAAGAATTTCTCATTGCCAGACAACAGCCCAGCCAGTAAGAGACTGCCACAACTCAGCCAATGAAAAGCTGGTACACTTCAGAAACTCTCAGTTTCTTCCAATGGACTCCTTGTTTATAGCAGCTCCACCTAACTGCCCTTCCCTATAAAAGAGCATTCCTCTGCTTTGTTCTTTGTACTTGTCTGTGGTTTCCTATGGATTCCATCCTGCTTAAATGCTATTCTTTGCTGTTCCAGAATAAATCCATTTTGTTGGTAAAATAACTGGCTGTTTTATTGTTTTAGGTCAATAAAGTGAAGATGTCGCCATAGAATTTTAGTCCCCATAGCCCAAGTTTTTCCCAGACATTGTAGAGCAGAGCCAAACCGTCTCCTTTGTACCCTGTCCAAAGTCACTCACAGAATCCATGAGCATAATAAAATGGATAGAATTTCACGCCATTACATTTTTTACTCAGCAGCAGATGGCTGAAACATTTATTGGTCTTTGTATACTGTCTCTGCTTCAGCCTCTGATTTGTGAGCTACTTAAGGGCAAAAAGGGCTTCCCTGGTGACTCAGAGGGTAAAATGTCTGTCTACAATGCTGGAGACCCAGGTTCAATCCCCTGGAGAAGGAAATGGCAACCCACTCCAGTATTCTTGCCTGGAAAGTCCAATGGACAGAGGAGCCTGATAGGCTACAGACCATTGGGTCACAAAGAGTTCGACACTACTGAGTGACTTCACTTCACTTAAGGGCGAAAAATGTTTGTAATTCTCTTCACTGAGTACCTCTGTTAACTGACAAATAATGGCTGTCAATATGCCAGCAAATTTGGAAAACTCGCCAGAGGCCACAGGACTGGAAAAGGTCAGTTTTCATTCCAATCCCAAAGAAAGGCAGTGCCAAAGAATGCTCAAACTACCACACAATTGCACTCATCTGACACACTAGCAAAGTAAAGTTCAAAATTCCCCAAGCCAGGCTTCAACAGTACATGAACCGAGAACTTCCAGATGCTCTGAAGGAACCCCTTTGGATAACCTGAAACACAGTATGCTCATCTTTTTAAAACAGGGATTATCAAATCTTACAATAAACCATAAGATTAGAGTACTGTTGATATCCACTCCAGTATTCCTGCCACAATAATCCCATGGACACATGAGCCTGCCGGGCTACAGTCTATGGGGTCACAAAGAGTCAGACACAACTGAGCGACCAAGCACACACAATATCCATTTTAGGGTTCTCTCCTGGATAAAATTAAATCCAAATAAAAGATCTTTAGATAGATTTTTCATACAAAATATATCCTCTGTTCTTCACAGTTGTTGCTATTGTTCAGATGCTGAACCATGTCTTACTCTGAGACTGCAGCATGCCAGGCTTCCTTGGCCCTATCTCCCAGTTTGCTCAAACTTGTCCATTGAGTCAGTGATGATATCCAGCCATTTCATCTTCTGTTATCCTCTATTCTGCCCTCAATCTTTCCCAGTATCAAGGCGTTTTCCAAAGAGTCAGCTCTTTGCATTAGGTGGCCAAAGTATTGGAACTTCAGCTTCAGCATCATCCCTATCTCCCAGTTTGCTCAAACTTGTCCATTGAGTCAGTGATGATATCCAGCCATTCCATCTTCTGTTATCCTCTATTCTGCCCTCAATCTTTCCCAGTATCAAGGCGTTTTCCAAAGAGTCAGCTCTTTGCATTAGGTGGCCAAAGTATTGGAACTTCAGCTTCAGCATCAGTCCTTCCAAAGAATACTCAAAATTGATTTCCTTTACTATTGACTGGTTTGATCTCCTTGTTGTCCAAGGGACTCAAACCACAGTTCAAAAACATCAATTCTTCAGTGATAAGCCTTCTTTATGGTCCAACTCTCACATCTGTACATGACTACTGGAAAACCCATAGCTTTGACCATCTTAACAGAGCATTTCAATTATGGGAATATTACCAAAACAGTCTGTGTCTCCAGATTGCCCCTTTTGTAACATGAGCATGTTACTCTGCTTTG
>SJYC01112782.1:0-24863 GCA_006408675.1 Madoqua kirkii
ATATAAAAAAGTTTTTAGAAGCTGAAGCTGGATAAAATCAGATTTTTCCTAACAGATAAGTTGTTGGTTTTTGCTGAGATCTGAAATATAATCAGTCCATGAAATGCATGCTTAGAATACTCAAATTTTAATGTCATTTTAGTTAGTAATTTTTTGAAATATATTCTACTGACCTCCATCTTAAACATTGGTGATAGATCAATTTTATGTCCACGAAGACTTGAGTTTGAAATAGGGCTAATTTAAAGTGCACAGATAAACTGTCATCTTCATATGCTATTTAGTTGTATAACTGATTTTATGAAATTCATTCAGCTTCTTTTAGTTATATTAAAAATGTAGCAAGTCATGATGTCTCCATTCAGAGTTAACTAGAAGATAAGAAAGAAGTATTACAGATGATCTGAATGGTGTTCTGGCATCACTTGTAATTAGTGCACCAACTGCTATTTTCAGATTTTTTTTATCCAACTAGTTTTTCAAAATGGATGATCAATATTGGTATTTGCTTTGATCTCTGGCAGAAATCTCAAACATTGAATGGCAAAAGTCTTCCCCCATAGTTTATAGCGATTAACCACATACCCAGTGGGAAGAGAGAAAGAGGAGAGCTTTATGGAGAGACAATCCTCTTTCATTTTTTATTTGCTCAGCAAACTCTTTCTCCAGGGATTGAATCCTCAACTTTGTCTAAGACAAAATGACAGTGGGGACTAAAATATCTTTCGAAGACAGTTTGGACTTTCTGCTATTGAATTGGAATTCATTTTCCAGTCTAAAGCGACTTACTTATTTCTCTCAGGAAGAAATTTTTATTCTGTGTGTAAATTTGCTGAGAACCCATCTGAGGTTATGCTACCAAACCTTTGATTTGTGTATCAGAAAATAGACCTCAATTTATTTTATCTTAAGAGAATTGCTTAACTTGGTTTATAACACATTTTACATAAAGCAGTTTTAAAGAATTTATGTAGAACCAATATATTCTATATTTTTTAATAGTTTTAAAATTTCCAGGTTAAGTAACCAAGTTCTTCTTCAGCTCATGATTATATAAATTGTCTTGTAAAATTTAAATGTTTTATATTATAGTATTTATTCTGGCCAAAATATTATATTTTTATTTTAATTATTCAAGTTCTTTTCAGTTTCTTTTCCAGAAGAGTAGATTTAGAAGACATATATTTATAATTCAGAAAAAAGATTATGATTTTAACAAACATGGGGAAAACCCACAAATATCCCAATAGGAAAGCAATTATATGAATAGACAATTTGTTGTTCAGTCACCAAGTTGTGTCCGACTCCTTGCGATTTAGAATAGCAAATCCAAATAAACAAGACATATAAGAAAGTGTGGCCAAGTTCTCAAATGGAGAAAGATATATTAAAATGATAATGATAAAGCTCTTCATATTCACCAGACTGGAAGCAAAAGAAGAATTGAATTTTATTGCCAATGAGAATGAAGGAAAAGTTCTATTTACAGATTACTGGTGGAAATTCAAAGTGTCACAAGTTTTCCTAGGGAAAATATGGCAATGGTTTCTAAAAACTACATAAACTCTCAGTCTAGTGCTGTTATTTGCAGGAATCATTCCCCTAAAAAGGACAAATGAACAATAATGTTTAATGCAGAAATGTTTTAATGACCAATGATGAAGAAAAATACAGGGTCCTTTGATAAGATAAATAATATATTCACAGAATGCAAAGTTTTCATTCATCTGAAACAAGGAATTATAGCACTAACACATGTCTTAGAGATGTTTTCTTGAGGTTTTGCTGAATGAGGAAATCAAAAATGCTGAAACAAATACATAACATGGTCCTACTTTTATAAAACAATAATTTAAGACACTGAAGTATGATTTTATTATGTTTTGTGTGTCTGTATGAGATTACATGAGAAAATATCTAGGTTTTTTTTAAGAATAAGAATGAATAATTCTTAATATTATTGTGTAATTAACAGTAGCTTGAATAATCTGGAAAGGGGCAGAGGGTAATATCTAGAGGAAGATGGGGCATGAAGTAAAGCTAGAAAAGAAACAAATTGAGACTTTGTGTATATTTAAAAGTCTTTTAAATTAATGACACTGGTTGCTTCTCTACACAAGAGTAGAAGTAAGACTGAGGATGGTTAGGGGACAAATTAAACTAGGGTATGCATTGTATTTATAGTTGTTGTTGTTGTTAACAGATGGCATTTCAGAGGGAAAAAAATCACAATTTAAGAAGAAAGTGAAGAAAGGACTAAAGAAAACATGAATAAAAGTAAATACTTTTCTGCAGAACGGACCAAATGTATACAAACTGAAATTGTTTTTGAATTCTTTAAATTTAGAAATTATCAAGTAATGCACACTTATCCAAGATCTTGGAAATAGGGAAGACTCTATTGAGGTTATTATTATTATCCAGACACCAGTGCTGAGTGCTTTGAAAGAATTGTTTCACTAGGTCCTCATAAGTGCCCTGTGAGACAGTCATCCATTATTTCCAAAGATACATAGATATAGAAATAGAGGCTTAGACTGGTTAAAATAAAATGTGTTAGGAAATTGGTTACATAAGTGGAAGTCCAACTTCTATTCTTTTATTTTTTTTAACCTCTGGCACTGCTACCAAAGAGTTATATGCCTCCCTTCTTTCTGTAAGTAAAAGCAGGATCTGACTGCTCCGATACTCAAAAAGCCAATAAGGAGGCCAGGTGGTGGAAAGGAAAGTTTATTTTAGATATTGGCAACCAGTGCAGGGCAAGGAGTGGACAGACTCCTGTCCAAAGGCCAATTTCAACTACTGACTATCACTGGGCAAGAACTTCTATAGGTTGAGAAAGGGCCTAAGTGCAGAAACAGCACAGCCATCTTGGAATGGGTCATCAGTGATCTCATCAGCATCATCCTGACTTTTAAAAATACCATTAATCTTTAATTCTAGAGTATGTTTGTTTCCATTTCTTGTGGAATTGTAGCAGCTTCTGTCATGGCTACAACATGCAGTGAACTCTCCACCTGGTGGGAGTTTCAGTAGCTATAATTTAGCTCCCAGGATACGGTTCAGAATATTGTCTATAGCCCTTAAGAAGGAACTAAAGGTCTTTGACTATGCTTAATGACTAAACCATTACTTGGTCTCCTTTGTTTTCCTTCCTTTTTGTGTGTTCTCACTTCTCTGAATAAATTTATTCTTTGGCTGAAGTTTTTCCACAGACAAAAGGTAGGCAGAGGACACAGTAGACAAAGAATATAGAGTTCTGCTCTGTTTCATTACCACCAAGACTCATTTTTAAGAGATCAATTTAATTAGTGCAGCTCTCTTCTTTTGCTTGGAAAGAAGCTCTAGAAGAAGCTTATTTGGTGTTACTCTTTGACTACCTGACTTTTTTTAAAATGGGAAATGTATTGCATATTGGATCAAAAGCCTGCAGTGGTAAGGTAGGCAGGGAACAAAAGTTTGTAGTAGAAAGGTAAGCATTGCTGTGTTTTCTGTAAGAGAAATGTTGCAAAAGGCTGGAGATAATGGCTTACGTAGGAGGAAATGGGGGTAGAGATACATTCAAACTCTACTAAAGTTTAAAATAAACTTTTAGGGTCTTCTCTGGTGGTCCAGTGGTTAAAACTCTGTGTTTCCAAGGCAGAGGGCAAAAGTTTGATCCCTGGTCAGGGAACTAAGATCCTGCATGCTACATAACACAGCTAAAAGATGAATAAATAAAATGAAATTTTAGCATTAGAGTCCCAAAAGTGTGGTAGTATTCCAAGAAATAAAAGGGAATGCTGAAGCTTGCTCCAAATAAGGACAGTCATCACAGCAATTTCCTTGACTAAATGTATTTGGCCAAAAGTGAAAGTGAAATCGCTCAGTCGTGTCTGACTCTTTGTGGCCCCAATGGACTGTAGCCTACCAAGGTCCTCCGTCTATGGGATTTTCCAGACAAGAATACTGGAATGGGTTGCCATTTCCTTCTCAAAAAAAAAAACCAACCAAACAAAAAAAACACATATTAGTACACATCTTCTTTATCCATTCATTTGTTGATAAACACTTAGATTGCTTCCATATCTTGGGTATTGTAAATAATGCTGCTATAAACACTGGAATTCATGTATCTTTTCCAGCTAGTGTTTTAATTTTCTTCAGATATTAGCATATATATCTATATGTAAAAATAAAATTCAGCATAAAAAAGAATGAAATTCTGCTGTTCACAACAGTGTCAACAGACTTAGACAGTATTATGCTTCTGGATTAATCATAAACTCTAAACTTTAACTCCTCAGTACCAATTTAATTGATCTCTCAATCTTTTGAGAGATTTTGACATAGTTTTTAAATTTCTCTCCCTAAATAAAGGTTTGTCAAATACCTTTAGAGGAAAATGATGATGTAGTTCAGGCTGTCAATTCATTTTTGTCACTTTGCTGTACACGAACAACAAATTTCTGAGTTTTTCTCCCTCTCTTCTTTTCTAATGGTCCTTTACCAGCTTCTTATTTGCATACAGAATCAGTAACTTCAGGGAAAAAGCAACTTCAGCTCACTTTTTCACAAGTTCTTCATTATTGAACATTAATTGAATCGATATTTTTTTCTTTGTTGTACCTGTGGCTCCCTGGTATTTTAACACAAATGATTTTCTTTTTTATTATGCCTTTTCTAGTTCTTGAAGACTTCTGAAAGCAATTTTATCTTGCCTGAAAACAGAATTCTTGATGCTGATTTGAGCTAAGTTTATAGTTAGCAGCACAGATTTTGCTGATGTGGGTGGCTTCATGGGCAATGTCAGAAGTGAATTTGCCATGAAAATGATTGAGCTTAATGTTCAAACCATCATTTCTGTGGGCCCCTTCTAAGACGCTGGGAAGGAAGGATCCTACAATGTGTTCACATAAATACATGTGTTTGAAAAACTTGTAAAAACAAAAAACAAACCAAGACAGAAAACATATCCATAATTAGTTAAAACCACTAACTCCATTTCCTCCATCATAATTCTCACTTGCCTGAAAACAGAATTCTTGATGCTGATTTGAGCTAAGTTTATAGTTAGCAGCACAGATTTTGCTGATGTGGGTGGCTTCATGGGCAATGTCAGAAGTGAATTTGCCATGAAAATGATTGAGCTTAATGTTCAAACCATCATTTCTGTGGGCCCCTTCTAAGACGCTGGGAAGGAAGGATCCTACAATGTGTTCACATAAATACATGTGTTTGAAAAACTTGTAAAAACAAAAAACAAACCAAGACAGAAAACATATCCATAATTAGTTAAAACCACTAACTCCATTTCCTCCATCATAATTCTCATGTCAACTGATAATAATGTAGCTGTACAAATTTCTGTCAACTGACTAAGAGACAGTTGTTTTAGAGATATAGTTATGAAGTTCACAGTCATTTTCTACATGTAGGTTAGTAGCTGTTAGCCCTTCTGGTATAGGAATGCTCTGATTCTAATGGCTTTTAAGAATGCTCTGATTTCTGACTCTGCTGACTTACCAGGACCATGATATAAGGTACAGGGCCAGGACGTAGAGATGTCTGATGATGCCAATCACCTGAAGTATGTGGACTGTGGATAGTTATTATACAGCTGTTCAAGTCTTAAAATAGGTACATAATCATTGTAAGGATTCTGACTAATGAAGGAATATATTTTCAGGCAATTAAAAAAGAATCCAGAACACAAACGAATACAAACAACTTTTTCAAAAAGTTGGTATTGCTTATATGAAACGAAAGACTCTTTTGCAGTGTTCAGATAAAATGAGTGATGTGGTGTGCAACCAGTACAATGAAATCTCTGGAGGCAATAGCAGCTTAGAACTCAGCCCTACCTGCTGCCTTTACTCAATGCCTCACCCTCACCCCACTAAGGCATGCATAGCCCTTCCTGTACCATCTTTGGAAAAGAATGACCAACTGAAGAAAATACAAAGTAGAAAACCTTAAGTTAGTGCTCAAAGGGTAACTAATACAAATTCCCAATATTCCTCAAAATTGGGAAAGGATTACATCAAGGCTGTATATTTTCAGCTTGCTTAATGCAGGATACATCATTGCTGGGAGCCGCCACAGGAGATCCCACCCATGACAAGTTCATGTGGAAGAGAACTATTAAACAAGGCTTCAGAACTCAAGGGGCTCCCTAGGCTTTCTCGAGCATCTACCCCAAAACCAGAATCTGTCTGTTTTACTGTTTCATGACTTTCACCAACTCCTCTGACATTAACAGGGGGCTAACCCTGACCGCCTTTCTCTGGAGAAAATCAATTTAGGGCTATAGCTAATAAGTCTCCTGGACATGAGAGAAATATTTCAAGTCAAACCCCCTCTGTTAGCATTCTAGCTTGCTTGGCAGGTATATCCAGACTCTTGCAGCCATGCATACAGTTATTTACAGCCTCCCAACTGTGAGAAGCACGCAAAGCCTAAAACATAGAGCCTTTGAAAGAGTTACAAGTTATTAGAGTAGAGCTAGTGCTGGTGTAGGATTTCATTATTGGGCCAATGCTTGTTGCTAAGTTCCCATATCTCTTATCCACTGTGCACCTGGGAATGCATTAGTTAACATAGTGAGAATGCAAGAAAAACAAGTGTAGCCTTGAATTTAACCATATCAGACTTTTGAGCTAATTGGTTCTTTCTTGTAACTCGCTGCACCTTTGCTCTGTGAAAAACATAACTCTGTTTGGCACTTTCTGAGGCTGACATAGATTAGAAATATAAAGGAAAAAACACTTTGAGGGAAAATAAATTTTTTGGTTGAGCAGCCTTTATCAAAAGAGGGTCAGTCATACAATGTTCACAGGCCTCCAAGGCCAGAAGATACTGTACATAACATTATTTGTGGGAAAGGTATGCAGAAAAAAATCCTGGTTCCGATAAGGGCAAAACTGCTGGAATGTTGGGCTGACTCTGTATGACCTTGCATCTTTCATTTCCCTCTATGTACAAAAAGGTATATAAGTACTGTTTAAAGCTATGGATCTTGCTCATCAAAGCAGCTTGATCTCTTCGTGTCAATCATTTTCCTCCTCTTACTCTCTCTTTCAGGCTAGTTCCCATCTGGAGTACAGAGATCCGCTGTGTCTACTTATTTGCCTGGGTTTCTAAGACCTGAACGAGAAGGGACCCTGCTTCTTCACTCCCTCTGGAGACCGGGAGGGCACCTGTGGCCTCACGTAGACGGCGCAAGTCTCTTGTCTTGAGACTTTATTGATTTTCTGTATAAACCAAGGAACATCAGCCTCTTTTCTTCTCTCTTCTATTTTCTTCTCTACAACATTCTTATCTATCTCTCTCTCTAAATCAATCACCGACGCCATTTCTCTTTTGGGTTTCCCTGGATCCTTCGAGGGCTGGACCCTGGCACATCATGAGAAATGCTGGACTTGATGAATCACAAGATGGAATCAAGATTGCCAGGAGAAACATCTACAACCTCAGATATGCAGATGGTATCACTTTAATGGCAGAAAAGAAAGACAAATTAAAGAGCCTCTTAATGAAGGTCAAAGACAAGAATGAAAAAAATGGCTTAAAACTCAACATTCAAAAAACTAAATTCTTGGTATCTGGTTCTATCACTTCATGACAAATAGAAGGGGACAATGTGGAAACAGTGTCAGATTTCATTTTTGGGGGCTCCAAAATCACTACAGACGGTGAACACAGCCATGAAATTAAAAGACATTTGCTCCTTGGAAGAGTAGCTATGACAAACCTAGATATTATATTATAAAAAAGAGACATCACTTCACTGACAAAGGTCTATATAGTCAAAGCTATGGTTTCTCCAGTAGTCATGTAGGGATGTGAAAGCTGGAATATAAATAAGGCTGAGTGCCAAAGAATTAACGCTTTTGAACTGTGGTGCTGGAGAAGACTCTTGAGAGTTCCTTGGACAGCAAGAACATCTAACCAGTTCATCTTAAAGCCCTGAATACTCACTGGCAGGACTGGTGCTGAAGCTGAAGATCCAATACTTTTTAGCCACCTGATGCAAAGAGCTGACTCATTGGGAAAGACCCTGATGCTGGGAAAGTTTGAGGGCAAGAGGAGAAGGAGGTGACAGAGGATGAGATGGTTGGATGGTATCACTGACTCAATGGACATGAGTTTGAACAAATTCCTTGAGATACTGAAGGACAGAGAAGACTGGCCTGCTGTAGTTCATGGAGTTGCAAAGAGTTGGACATGACTTACTGACTGAAAAACAACAAAAATAATACTAAAATAATAAAGGCTTAGTTAAAATATTGTTCCTGAAAAACTTTCTTGTTCCTTGTTGTTATATTTGGCTATACTTCTGATAGCTTACAGTGAACAATGTCAAATTTGTGATCTCTAAAGATTTAGTTTCAGGACCAGGGACCAGGCTTGATCACTCAAGAACTTCTGCATAGCAGGTTTTATTAAAGTGAAAAACAGAAAGCTTCTGACACAGACATCAGAAGGTGGATGGAGAGTGCCCCACTCGCTAGTCTTTTCAAGGCCTTATATATTTTTACCAGACCCATTCCCACAACATAAATCTTAAATTAACAAGATTAGAACTAACAGTAGAAAGGTCTCACCAGACCCACTCCCACAACATACATTTTAAATGACAAGATTAGTTAGAATGTTCTCAAGAAGGAGAAACATGTCCTCAGGCAGGATACATTGTTGTTATATCATATCATATCATATCATATCATATCATATCATATCATATCATATCATATCATATCATATCATATCATTGGTACTGAGTTTAAGGAAAAGCATATCTTTGAGAAAGATGACAACCTGGACTTTTCTTATCAACCTACCTAAGAATTGACTCTCGCTTCCATTTCAGACAATACAAGTACAACACAAGTGCTTTTGAAGGCTTCATCCTGGCGGGCTTCTCTGATCATCCCCACCTAGAGCTGATCCTCTTTGTGATTGTCCTCACTTTTTATCTGCTGACTCTTCTTGGCAACATGACCATCATCTTGCTTTCAGTTGTGGATTCCCAGCTACACACACCCATGTATTTTTTTTGGCCAACCTCTCATTCCTAGACATGTGCTTCACCACAGGTTCCATCCCTCAGATGCTCTACAACCTTCAGGGTGCAGATAAGACCATCAGTTATCTGGGCTGTGCCATCCAGCTCTACTTTGTCCTGGCTCTGGGCGGGGTGGAGTGTGTTCTCCTGGCTGTCATGGCATATGACCGCTACGCTGCAGTCTGCAGACCCCTGCACTACACGGTTATCATGCACCCACGTCTCTGTGGGCAGCTGGCTTCAGTGGCATGGTTGAGTGGCTTTGGCAATTCTCTCATAATGGCACCCCAGACGTTGATGCTACCTCGCTGTGGGCACCGGCGAGTGGACCACTTTCTCTGTGAGATGCCAGCACTAATTGGCATGGCCTGTGTAGATACCATGACCCTTGAGGCACTGGCATTTGCCTTGGCAATCTTTATCATCCTGGCACCACTCATCCTCATCCTCGTCTCTTACGGTTATATTGCATGAGCCGTGTTAAGGATCAAGTCAGCTGCCAGACGAAAGAAAGCCTTCAACATCTGTAGCTCCCACCTCATTGTTGTCTCTATCTTCTATGGTACGATTATATACATGTACCTCCAGCCAGCAAACACTTATTCCCAGGACCAGGGCAAGTTCCTTACTCTTTTCTACACAATAGTCACTCCCAATGTTAACCCCCTAATCTAACACACTGAGAAACAAAGATGTTAAAGAGGCCATGAAGAAGGTACTAGGGAAAGTGGAGGCAGAAGTAGAGTAAAAAGTCATCAAATCTGGGGACTGTCTTTTGATCCACCTTCTGTATATACTGTTAGACCTAGCCAATAAAAGACTGTTCTGACATTACAGATTGAAAAGGGACTTAATGAGATCCGGGAATTCAATGGTTTAGCTAGGTTGAGAAAGTGCAAATTCCTGAGTTGACCATCACTTGTATTCCTCTCAAGTCCTTCTAAGTCAAGAATTCATCACAAGGAGATCTCCAATCCAGGATCAGACAGTGACCTATACTTACAAAAAACTAGCCATGAATGTAGACACCAGGCATTTTTGTACCTATTACAGCTTCCGACACAATGATCTGTACTGAATAAGTTTTCAATATGGAATTCCCTGGTGGCTCAGATGGTAACGAGTCTGCCTGCAAAAAGGGAGACCTGGGTTCAATCCTTGGGTTGGGAAGATGCCCTGGAGAAACAAATAGCAACCCACTCCAGTATTCTTGCTTCCAAGGGTGGAGGAGCCTGGCAGGTTACAGAACATAGGATTACAAAGAACTGGACAAAGAAGAGTGACTTCATTTTTACTTTCAGATCCTTAATATATATGAAAAGAATGAACTTATATTAGTGAAGAAAAATTCCTAGAAAGTTCAAATGTGCTTTTATAGTGCCAAATGCCACAATAAGATGAACTCTGGGGAACTGTTGGGATATTTATGATTGGGTGCTTTCTGGATGCTGAATGTTTCACATTTACATTAATAATTGCAGTATCTCACCAGTTGTAAGGAAAATATATTTGACTCTTTAAGGCAAGCATGTTTCCTCAGACTTGAAATGTTGTCAATCAGATAAATTCCATCTCATAACCTAGGAAAACATATATGTTTAGAATTTCATGTCAAGTGAATAGGGTTCCAAAATTTGGGAGCATGGCCAGTGTTATCACTAGGAACTGGATAAAGCATGAGTTTAGCAAGTCCTCATTTAAGCCCACCCAAAAATACTTAAGAAAGCTTAGATTAACCTAGAAGCCCTCAAAAAATACCAAATAGCTAATAAATTTTTCTAAAGCATGTCATTTTTACATATAAAGTGAATATTTTCCTATTTTGAGCACTAACTCTTATACTTTGTTCAAATAGATTAGTTTTTAGACTAATTATGGGTTATAAAAATGAGTTTTAGGTTTCATTTTTATTATTCCCATAAAAGGTAGAAAAATTAAAATATAATTGATTCTTCCTAATTTATAAACTAATTGATGATGTTTACTACGGACACTATTAATGCTGCCCATGTACTGAATATAAATATTCCTGGTTTAGCATTTCTAATGTCTTTCACTGAAAACAACTTACAGTATGTGTCCTATTGCCATGAAAATATACTATATGTTGCATGCATGCTATATCACTTCAGTCATGTCCAGCTCTTCATGACTCAGGGATATACACGAAATATCCTTTTAGAATCATTCTCTATTGAACAATGATACAAACTAATTTTTATCTCATCTCTACACTATTTAGATATGCACTACTCTAGAGTCAATAATATCTTGAAGTGGAGGCAAGAAATCAAGATAGAGTATAATTCTCTATGAATATATCAATTTTGGAAGCTCCCTATGGAATTCTCACCTAATACTTTTCAAATTTTCCCTTATTTCCCCTACAAGGAACAATTTTCATAGCACTCTTCTCAGAAAAAATTTAGAATCACTATTATAGATTATAAGGAATAGTGAGTTTATCTCAAAGGGAAAAGTTCACTGTGTCCTTAATTACATTATGATGGTCCAGAGTCATCTTTTACTTAATTTATAATGTAGTTTTTAAAGTTTATTTAGTTTACTTATTTACATATGAAGTAGGAATAATCAACTGTATTCTAATTGTTCTGCTATCTCCTAGGAATAATAGATATTCTCTGTAATAAAAATAGAAAGGTTTCATTTTCATTCTCTATAGATTCTTCCTTTCACTAAACTGTGCTTCATCTTCATAGACTGATCTCTTTCATAGAGCAAGTAGAAACGAACATCAAGATTCATTCATTATGCACAATCTTTTATCTCTTAGCTACGGTGCTTAAACTTCCTCCAAGAGAAATAAATATTATACATATGCTTGTGTATGTGTGTGTATATATATACATGTTTATACTCACTGTGATTTTAAATTAAAAGCCATGAGAAGACAGCTCAATAAATGCTTTATTAATCAGATTATCAGGTCACTTTTCATCTTGTTATTTTTGTATGCCCTGGGATTTTGTGGTTATTTCTTACACAGTTATTCTGAAAATAAATAACTGATACAATTTTATGACTCATTTTATAAGGTCACCATAATTTGGATAACAAATCTGACAAAGACATTACAAAAAAAGAAAATTACAGATAGATGGCTCATGAAAACGCATACAAAACTCCTAAACAGTCATTAGCAAATTTAATCTAGTGTTACATAGAACGTATAACATATTGTCAACATATAGGGTTTATCATAGGAATAGAGTGATAGAACATTTGAAAATCAGTGATATATGTCAATTTTTTTAAATTGGAAAAAAAACCTATATGTCTAGTCAAAGCATTTGATAAAATTCAATACCCACTTCATAGTATATCTCCAGTTTTCTAAAATACTCTGTGAATTTTAAGAAGTTTTAACTTCTCTATGTCTCAGTTTCTGCATCAACAAAATGAAGATAAAAGTGTGCCTATTTTAAAGGGTGTTGTTGAGGTTAGTGGGCACTAATGAGATACTGTTGCTATTATTATTAAACTCTGCAGATTATTTCCTATTTCTAAGCCCTTGTTGTCTGGGCATTATTTTTAATTTTTTACTTTAAGGATTACTGAAATTTTTTGGTTTATTTATCTTTATCTGTTCAGCAAACTAAAGACTTGTCTATATCCATATTTTCTAATTTGTTTGGTCTTCTATTTTCTTTTTAAACTACTATTTCCTTTAAATAAATCATTATAAGAACTTGTGAAAACAAAAAAATAATTTCTACACTAAAAGGTGCATTTTTCCCCTGACTAATTACATCCTCATGCCCACTCAGAGGTGAGCTCTGTTACTGGTTTGTGAAGTCCTGAGTTATTATACATTTTGGGGGGTGGGGGGATTAAATCTTAATTATTTTCATTTTCTTGTTTTACTTGAGCTTTCTTTCTTCCACAGATATCAGCCTCTATTCCCTATGGATTGTCCATGTTAAGCATCTAATAAGTGTCCCTCCTTATTTTCTTCCTTCTCACATAATCCTATGCTGCTGCTGCTGCTAAATCGCTTTAGTTGTGTCGGACTCTGTGCGACCCCATAGACGGAAGCCCATCAGGCTCCTCCATCCCTGGGAATCTCCAGGCAAGAACACTGGAGTGGGTTGCCATTTCCTTCTCCAATGCATGAAAGTGAAAAGTGAAAGTGAAGTCACTCAGTCGAGTCCGACTCTCTGTGATCCCATGGACTGCAGCCTACCAGGCTCCTCCTTCCATGGGATTTTCCAGGCAAGAGTACTGGAGTGAGGTTGCCTTCTCTGCATATAATCCTATATAGGCAAATAATATCTAAAATCATATTTAGAGCATTTCAGTCATTTTTCATATACTTAAGATTATGCTGAGGACTTCCCTGGAGGCTCAGTGGTAAAGAAATCTCCTGCCAGTGCAGGAGACACGGGTTGGATCCCTGATCCGGAAGGATCCCACATGCTGCAGAGCCACTAAGCCCATGCGCCACAACTATCGAGCCTCTACTCTAGAGCTCCGGAGTCGCAACTCCTGAGTCCATCCTACCACACCTAGTGAAGTCTGTGCTCTAGAACCCGCGTTCTACAACAAGAGGAGTCACCGTAGTGAGAAGCCCGCGCACCGCAAAAGAGTAGCCCCTGTTCTCCCCAGATAAAGAAAAGCTTGTGACAGCAACAAAGAGGAGCACAGCCAAAATAACTTTTCTTTTTGAAAGATTATGTCGTTCAGTCTTTCTTGCATGTTTATTTTCTCGCTCAGTAATACTGTTGGCAAATCGCTAGTGTAGATTATTATTCAGTCAGTTCTTCTTCCAGGGAGTAAGTTTTTCTCCGTCTTTGGCTGTTTCAAACATTGTTCCTGTGTCCCTTATATACTGATAATTTAATCCACAGGATAAATTTTCGTGAGTGCTATAGCTAGGTTGATCGATATTAACTGTCCTATTTATTTCTAAAAATCTAGTGACACTTTGAATTTCTACCCAGAATTTCTGAGAGTAGCCGTTTTCCTTCAGTGAAGTTAGGACTGGGAGTTATTGCTGGTTACAATTTTTTTTTTCAACCTAGTAAGTGATCATCATCATTACTTTAATATATTTCCCTGATTATTTGGAAATATAAAATCTCATACAGTTTGCTATTCTGAGTTGTATGTTCATATTATTTGACATTTTTCTACTGTGTTATTTGTATTTTTTCCTAGACTTTGTAGAAACTTTTTGTATTGTAGATACTAGCTTTTTTCATAATTATAGATATGTTTTTCATGTGTCTACTCATACAAAACCTCATAGCACAACATATAAGAATAAATCCTAAATAGAAGAGACTTTAGAAAAATATAAATCATTTTTAAAATGTTGTCCCTACCCCAAATCTAGGAAGCTAGATTAAACCAAAGAGAGCTCCTTAACTAAGCCTAGAAATGCTAGACTACTAAGCTAGAATCTATGAAAAAAAAAAAAAAAAGAAAGAAAGAAACATTTGGATATAATAAATAAAACTCCTTTATGTAAATCAAGGTAATAAAAATATTTCTATGATAAATTAAACAGAAGTTTATTTTACTATATAGAAACTGACCTCAGATAGAATTTCAGTTTTCTTTTCCATGTGACTTCACTAACAGCTTACAAAAAAAAAAACGAAAGCCCAATTTGATAGCACAAACTCCAAACAGTATTTGATAAAGTATTTTAATCTCTATCATCACTCTTTTTTGTCTTGGAAAAAGTTGAGACAGTCTCTAGAGAAAGGGTATTGTGGAGTTAATCTAAAGCTAAAAACGAAATGCCACTTCATGGAGAGCTAGCTCCTCTCTGTCTTTTCCCATTGGATATCATGGTCAATTACCATTAAACACAGGAGAACTGCTGCTTTCTCTTAAGCCAGAGCACACACCAACATTAACAGAGAAAGTTTCCTATCCTCATTTATTTTGCAAATCTGGTGAGGAAAATTCTGAAAATAGCAGTTACTACTGTAAGACTTTGCAATGAGATGCTGGAAAAATCTATTCTGCTTGTCTGCAAGATTTTATTCATATTCTTCTATTTTCTGAGTTAGTCCAGAATGGAGAGCTCATAATTTGCCACTTAAAGACTGGAACAAAGGATTGAACAAATTTAATCATATCCACTTTATAACTGAATAGCTTATGAAGAGGCTGTTAACTCCACGTGTTTCTAATTAGTGCTATTAGAATTCAGAGGTTCTTGGACACATACAGACACACAAATCATCCTATTGCCAGTGCTTAAAATGAAAGTGTGTAGAACACTTTTCTAAAAATGATTCTGTAAAACATTGAAATTTGGGTATTCTGAGTGCTCCGCTTATGGACTGTTTTAGCATTATATTTTAGAAAAATTTGATTCAGCCTCTCAATTTAATTATTTGTTTATAACATTCTTTGCATATATTTGTTATCTCTACTGAAAATTAAAATTTTAGAGTATAATGGTCTTGCATTCTAACCTTTAGTCTGTTCAGTTCAGTTCAGTTCAGTTGCTCAGTCATGTCCAACTCTTAGTGACCCCATGAATTGCAGCATGCCAGGCCTCCCTGTTCATCACCAACTCCCGGAGTTTACCCAAACTCAGGTCCATTGAGTCAGTGATGCCATCCAGCCATCTCATCCTTTGTCGTCCCCTTCTCCTCCTGCGCCCAGTCCCTCCCAGCATCAGGGTCTTTTTCAGTGAGTCAGCTCTTCACATGAGGTGGCCAAAGTATTGGAGTTTCAGCTTCAGCATTAGTCTTTCCATTGAACACCCAGAACTGATCTCCTTTAGGGTGGACTGATTGGATCTCCTTGCAGTCCAAGGGACTCTCAAGAGTCTCCTCCAACACCGCAGTTCAAAAGCATCACTTCTTCGGCGCTCAGCTTTCTTCACAGTCCAACTCTCACATTCATACATGACCACTGGAAAAAACCATAGCCTTGACTAAACGGACCTTTGTTGGCAAAGTAATGTCTCTCCTTTTTAATACACTCTTTAGGTTGGTTATAACTTTCCTTCCAAGGAGTAAGCGTCTTTTAATTTCATGGTTGCCATCATCATCTGCAGTGATTTTATGTATGTACTAACTTGAGAAAATGACCTCTCTGAGCTTCCTAATTCAAATTTCTGCCCAAATTAATCTCTGGTGAAATGCAAATAAGACTTCCGTCTCTGGTCTAAGCTAACTTACAATGTTGTGTGGGAAAAAAATTAATAATTTAATAATAAATTATTATTTATTCTTATGCTCCAGCAAAAATAAGCATTTAGAACTTTATATATTCACAGAAGTGTGGTAATTTCTTGAGAAACGTAAATGAAATGAAATAGAAATGGAAAGCAGTTTTGGAATGTAAATTCCAATGTTTCAGAAGATTAAATTGCTTTCCAAAGCTGTTATCTTGCCAAGCTGTGACTTAGTGGCAAGATGGAAACTACAACTTTTGTCTTTCTTATCTAGAAACTCTTTCCATAGCAAAAGCTTTAAAAAAAATTTTAAAACTTTGTTGATCCTCCTCATTATGAATTGAATCTCAGTCATGAAGTGGTTGCAATGTCACTGGTGTACAGGAAAGCAGATGATAATGGTTTATATTTAACTAGCAGTATAAATTGAAATGGAGAAGGCAATGGCACCCCACTCCAGTACTCTTGCCTGAGAAATTCCATGAATGGAAGAGATTGGTAGGCTACAGTCCACGGGGTTGGGAAGAGTCAGATGCAACTGAGCGACTTCACCTTCACTTTTCACTTTCATGTAATGGAGAAGGAAATGGCAACCCACTCCAGTGTTCTTGCCTGGAGAATCCCAGGGATGAGGGAGTCTGGTGGGCTGCCGTCTATGGGGTCGTGCAGAGTCGGACACGACTGACGCGACTTAGCAGCAGCAACAGCATAAATTGAAATATCCTTAGGTACACCTTGATCTTGCTTTTCAAAATTCTTATAATCAGGCAACTTTTTAAAATTTTGCAAACAGGTGCCGAACATTCCCATACTCCAGCCTTTAGAAAATCTGTGTAGAACCGTAATCCAGATCATTAATCAAGGATCTACTAAGAGATAAAGACTATACTTTTATCAGGTTTGTTTTCTTATGGTATTAAAGTCTAAAGAAATACTGATCTTTATAGTAAAAAGCAGAGTACAAGTACGATGTTTAAAGTTACTATATAATACATAATAAATTTTATTAAGATAGGTATTATAATACTTTATTAAAAATGCAATGAGCAGGAGTAAAGTTAAATATTAAAGTCTGATTTACACTCTCCCCTTTCCTATTCTGCAGAATTACAACTTTAATGCCTCTGTATTCTTCTAGGTAATTTTTGTACATGTGAATACTGACAATGGACTATTATATTGGATTATGCAAACACATGGAAGCATGCTAAACAGATGTTAAGAAACATGTCTTTTCTTTTGAAGATTTGAGCATTTTTTTTCACATTTATATTTATATCCATATCTCAGACCTCATTTTATTGACAGCTGTATAGCAACAGGCATAGCACTGTCCTAAGAGCTGTAGAATAAGTGAGTAAAGTTAAAATACATATTGAATAATAATTCAAAACTTACATTCCCATCATTAAATTCACATCATTGTATCAACATAATAGTAGTAAAATAATTTAAGCTACTGTTAACAAAGTAGACAATTTGGGATGAAAAAAATTTGTACTGGTGACTTTGGCTTATACAATTGCTCCTTCTTGTCTGTTGGTTCTGCATCTGAGGATGGAAAATATTTGGAAAAAAATTTATATAAAATTCCAAGAAGCAAACTTAAATTTGCTGCCCAACTACTATATAGTATGTGCATTATATTAGGTCTTATAAGTAACCTAATGCATGTGAGCTAGGTCAGTTCAGTTGTGTCTGACTCTGTGACTCTGTGGGCAGCAGCACACCAGACTTTCCTGGGTCCATGGGATTCTCCAGGCAAGAATATTGGAGTGGGTTGCCATGCCCTTTTCCAGGGGATTTTCCTGACCCAGGGATTGAAAGTGCATCTCTTACATCTCCTGCACTGGCAGGCATGTTGTTTACTAGCACTACCTGGGAAGACAGAAGTAGCCTGGAGATGATTTACTAACATCCAAACTAACTAACATCCAAACTAACACCCCCCAAAGATGTCCTTTTCATTATAGGGGACTGGAATGCTAAAGTAGGAAGTCAAGAAATACCTGGAGTAACAGGCAAGTTTGGCCTTGGACTACAGAATGAAACAAAGCAAAGGCTAATAGAGTTTTGCCAAGAGAATGCACTGGTCATAGCAAACACTCTCTTCCAACAACACAAGAGAAGACTCTACACATGGACATCACCAGATGGTCAATACTGAAATCAGATGGATTGTATTCTTTGCAGCCAAAGATGGAAAAGCTCTATACAGTCAGAAAAACAAGACCAGGAACTGACTGTGTCTCAGATCATGAACTCCTTATTGCCAAATTCAGACTTAAATTGAAGAAAGCATGGAAAACCACTAGGCCATTCATATATGACCTAAATCAAATCTCCTACAATTATACAGTAGAAGTGACAAATAGATTCAAGGGATTAGATCTTATCGACAGAGTGCCTGAAGAACTATGGATGGAGGTTCATGACATTATACAGGAAACAGGGATCAAGACCATCCCCAAGAAAAAGAAATGCAAAAAAGCAAAAAGGCTATCTGAGGAAGCCTTACAAATAGCTGAGAAAAGAAGTAAAAGGCAAAGGAGAAAAGGAAAGATATATGCATTTGAATGCAGAGTTCCAAAGAAGAACAAAGAGAGATAAGAAAGTCTTCCTCAGCAATCAGTACAAAAAATAGAGGAAAAAAATAGAATGGGAAAGACTAGAGATCTCTTCAAGAACATTAGAGAAACTAAGGGAACATTTCATGCAAAAATGGGCACAATAAAGGACAGAAATGGTATGGACCTAACAGAAGCAGAAGATATTAAGAAGAGGTGGCAAGAATACACAGAAGAATTATACAAAAAAGATCTTCACAACCCAGATAATCATGATGATATAATCACTCACTCACCTGGAGCCAGACATCCTGGAATGCGAAGTCAAGTGGGCCTTAGAAAGTATCACTGTGAACAAAGTTAGTGGAGGTGATAGAATTCCAGTTGAGCTATTTCAAATCCTAAAAGATGGTGCCATGAAAGTGCTGCGCTCAATATGCCAGCAAATTTGGAAAACTCAGCAGTGGCCACAGAACTGGAAAAGGTCAGTTTTTATTCCAATCCCAAAGAAAGGCAATGCCAAAGAATGCTCAAACTACTGCACAATTGCACTTATCTCACACACTAATCCTCAAAATTCTCCAAGCCAAGCTTCAACAGTATGGAAACCGTGAACTTCCAGATGTTCAAGCTGAATTTAGAAAAAGCAGAGGAACCAGAGATCAAATTGTCAACATCTGCTGGATCATGGAAAAAGCAAGAGAGTTCCAGAAAACCACCAATAAACTGCTTTATTGACTATGCCAAAGACTTTGACTATGTGGATGACAACAAACTGTGGAAAATTCTGAAAAAGATAGGAATACCAGACCACCTGACCTGCCTCCTAAGAAATCTGTATGCAGGTCAAGAAGCAACTGGACGTGGATAAATGGACTGGTTCCAAATTGGGAAAGGAGTATGTCAAGGTAGCATATTGTCACCTTGCATATTTAACTTCTATGCAGAGTATATTATGTGAAATGGGCTGGATGAAGCACAAGCTGGAATCAAGATTGCCTTGAGAAATATCAGTAATCTCTGACAGGCAGATGACACCACCCTTATGGCAGTAAGCGAAGAAGAACTAAAGAGCCCCTTTATGAAATCAAAAGAGGAAAATGAAAAGCTGGCTTAAAACTGTACATTCAGAAAACTAAGATCAAGGCATCCAGTCCTATCAATTCATGGCGAGTAGATGGGGAAACAACAGAAACAGTAGAGACTATTTTCTTGGGCTCCAGTCACTGCAGATGATGACTGCAGCCATGAAATTAAAAGATGCCTGCTCTTTGGAAGAAAAGTTATGACAAACCTAGGCAGCATATTAAAAAGCAGAGATATTACCTTGCTGACAAATGTTCATCTAGTCAAAGTTACAGTTTTTCCAGTAGTCATTATTGATGTGAAAGCTGGACTATAAAGAAGGCTGAGTGGCAAAGAATTGATGCTTTTGAACTATGGTGTTGGAGAAGACTCTTGAGAGTCCCTTGGACTGCAAGATCAACCAATCCATCCTAAAGAAAATCAGTCCTGAATACTCACTGGAAAGACTGATGCTGAAGCTGAAACTACAATACTTTGGTCACCTGATGTGAAGAACAGACTCATTTGAAAAGACCCTGATACTGGGAAAGATTGAAGGTGGGAAGAGAAGAGAGAAACAGAGGATGAGATCACTGGATGGCATCACCGAAAATGTACATGAGTTTGAGCAAGCTCTGGGTGTTGGTGATGGACAGGAAAGCCTGGTGTGGTACAGTCCATGGGATCACAGAGTCAGAGTGACTGAACTCAACTGAACAGGGACTCTGGCCCAACTGTGGCCTTTCCTTCTGCACATTTGTAACTAAATGGACAGACATGACAGAAGGCAATTTGGAATATCAATGGTCATTATGGGGGACTTTTGAAATCCCTAAACTTAGTTTCCTCAAAACTGAATTGGACTATGATAGCACAGTAAATTTCCAGAACTGAATGAAATAGTTATTTTGTTATTTTGAGGCTTCCCTCAAATCTGCAATCTAAAATTTTCCCTTTGCAAAATAAGATTTTAAAATTAACCAAGGCAAAGAAATGATTAAGGAAAGATAAAATGACTCCTGAGCTCAGGCTTTTCTTGCTTGGCTTCTTTGTCTCAAGCACTTTTGACATCATTTTCCTCTTTTCCTTCTATGATACCTGTTCCTTTACTATATCCTCAAGTTTCCCACAATAATTCTATCACCAAAACTTCCCCTTCTCTTGGAAACTCTCCCCACTCCCCTTTCCTCTGAATTATCAGTACCTGTCCCCTTAAATGTAAGCCTTCTGAGGATCCAGAAGCTAAACAGTTTCCTATATTCCAAGGACTAGACCTCAAATTTGAGCTGAAGTGAAGGATTTTCCCAAAGAAACCAAATATTCTCTCAGATTCGTGAGGAATTTAATGCAGTCATTAAAATCTATCAATGTGAATTCTCTTAGTATCAGCTAGTTTTTATGCAGTGAAGGCCAGGCCTAGCACTGAATGAAAACTCACTAATTGGGAAAATTTCAAAAGGTTTCTAGAATTACAATTGAGATACCAGTCCACTAATTTATATACTCAGGCTTGGGCAAATGCTAGGAAGTTTCATCGAATGACTGGCTTTTCCAATTTTGTTGATGGGAACAGTCTTGCACACAAAAATCTGATGAACCTGGTCATGAATATTACAATGGTCTTCAAATCATTTTTATTGAAAATTCTGATATTCCTTCAGATATTCATTCTGCTCAGGTAGCTCTTAACCCTATGTTTATTAATAGGTTGAACTGAGACTCTCCCGTCTTGTCAAAAGGGGACCAGGATAGAATAAGAAACTGTCCAATCCAAATTTAGTTGATCTGGCAAAGCTGCTTTTTCACACTCTAGATGAGTCAACTATAAGGAAGATGAGCAAAATTCTTAATTACAGTAAACGGTGCCTCCTAAGTGAAACTAAATCCTCCTAGTTTCTGCTATTCGATATTGTTGCAAACTTTAGATCTCTACCCACCTTTCCAAAGTCCTCCCAATTCTCAAAGACAGTATTCTGAGGAACTTTAGATGCTCTTCCCAATCCTTTAGTCACAAAGTCGTGTCCAACTCTTGTGACCCCATGGATTGTAGCCCACCAGACTCACCTGCTTGGGATTTCCCAAGCAAGAATACTAGAGTGAGTTGCCATTTCCTTCTCCATGGGATCTTCCTAATTCAGGTATCAAAGTCATGTCTCCTGCATTGCAGGCAGAATCTTTACAGAATGAGCCACCAGGAGACTCCTTAAACATTAGCTTAGAGAAACATTATTCCTGATTGAGGATGAATCTCTTCAAGTCCTAATTGATCTGGAGCCACACTCTGGGTGCTCAGCCTCACCACGGGTGCTCAGCCTCACTACAATAAAACAGCCCCTGACTGAGAGAACTGAGTAATTTCACACAGTAGGGATCTCCAATGCACCTCAAGAGATTCTTATCTCTGAACTTATTTCCTTTAGCTTAAGCCTATAGAAAGATACAGACTCTTACCTCCACCCTATCCATTTATTAGGCTGAGATTTCTAAGAGAAGTATCATGCCAAAATTTCTTTTTCTCAAAAGGGGAAAACAGTTCTAGAAATGGATACTTGTCATCAAAGTAATCAATCAGGTGAATTAAATGCTTCTTAGACATCTTTTATTTGTCGGTCTCAGACAGCATTGGAACTGATTTTGGAAGCGCTGTTCATTTGTCCTGAATGAAATCAGCTACCACCTTTTCTATGGGAAAAATCTCCAACTGATGTTGGCAGAATTAATAGCACACCTCCTATCAAGATTCATACCTTCATACGTCTTCCGAGAATTAGTCAATACCCTCTAAGTTAAAAGGTCCTTCAACTCATAAAGCCCATAACAGAAGATTACAAGGTCAAGCCTCATTCCTACACTAACCCAGGTAACACTCCTGTTTCACTGGTGAGAAAACCTAGGACTAGGAGTGAAGGTTTGAAATAATGTTCAATTAAAAAATACAATAGAATCAATAACACAAAGTTCATCTCTTTGTCTGTCTTACATAGGGTGGTACTTTTGGCACAATGTTGTAACTTTTCTTTATACATCCTCCTTACTTTCTTTATGAAATCCTCAAAGACAGATAACTTGACCTTTATTTATATACCAATTGTTTTTCACAATGCCTGTAAATATATTTGATAAATAAAAGTTTACTGAATCCCGAGTAACTCTGCACTAGGAGTTTTTATGGGGATTGCTGCTGAAGATTAAGCACAAAAGAACAACAAAAAGTCACTGATCAGAGAATAGGTCTCCTAGAAATTCCCACTAAATCCCTGCTCAACAAAATGCCATTTACAAGCAAAGGGATTGTTATTCTAGTTATGTTGGGAAAGTTGAGATTTGATGTGCACGATGTTGTTGGGTGAATCCTCAGGGCTGCTGAGCAGCTCTTAGAGGCAACTGTAAAGCAAAGGGAGCACGACAGTGATGGGAGCTGAGTCACGTTAGCTTTCCACTGCAATCGGTCCTTGCCTGACTGATTCTCCACTAAGATGTAACCCTAGAGATTGCTCCATTTGTGAGTGATAATGAAACTCATTTGAAACTTTTTAATAACTGCATGCAGCATGGGGAGAGCATGTTAATCAGCTCTCCTGTTCAAACAGCCGAATCCCTGTAGACATAGAGAAAATAAGATCATGGTTATCAGTAGCTCAATTCTGTCATTATAATGAGATCTCTAGGGTATTGTTTTCCTTCCAACTTGTGTAAAGAGCAGCAGAAGTTGAAAATCGCTCTCTCTCTTGCTCTAGCTGTAAATAGTATTCATTGACCTCATCATGACCTTAAGAATCCCTTCAGATTTTCTGTAATCATCCAGAGGGAAACACATGAGTGAATGTAGCCATGTTTGAATATTACAAGAAAATAGAAATGGCCTAAGAGAAACTACTTTTCTCAATAGATCCAAACATTTCACATTCTTCAGTTTTTTCAATCTATAATTTCATCTCTTTTTTCTGATCTCCTTTAGAACATAACTGTTAAGACAAATAAGTCACTTGTTCAGTGAAATAATTGGCAGGTTATATTTTCTTTTCACTTACAAGACAAGAAGAAAGCAAATGATTCAAACAAAAGCCTGCATTTCTTTTTGGTTGTTTGTATTTATCAACTTTATGTTCATATAAGCAACTGCAAAATATTTAATCATAGAAAGCAATGTACTATTACATCGAACCTTTTCCCAAACTTATTCACACTGTTACCTTGAAAAATACCAAGAAGGAAATCAAGCTAATGTGTTTTCTTTTTTAAAAAACATAGCCATCTGTGTAAAAATATTTTTTATTACAAGTTCCATTTTAGCTTACAGAATCAAAGTGAAGTTTAATTTATAGGGAAATGAAAGTTTTTAGTGTAATAGATTTTTGGTCTCAGTTCTACAAATCATTTTTCTGCTTTGATTTTGAAAATCATATGTTTTTTCTATCTAAATGTCAAACTGAAAGAACCAAAATTATTTATTTCCTACCAAATTCCTGGGTATTGTGAGGAAATAATATGATGAATTGCAGCGGTGGAGCTCTGGATCAATGTGATTCTGTTTTACAAAGCAAAATCATAGGCTCTATATCACATGTCTACAACTGCTTGTAATAATTTTTATACTTTAGGGATGTGATGCAAACGTTGGTATTCTTTGGAAGGTTACAATTGTTCTACAGACTAACCTAAATGATAAACTTCAGTTAAATTACTTTTATTCACTTCCAAAATTTTATTTAACCCTTTTAAATGTCAAGGTAACATATATCATGGTTATATGTTACATTTTTAAATGGTTATATTAACTTTTTTTAATTTAGAAGATTGAAAATCCACTTTCTTCAAACTCTCTATCTTTGCATATTTATGTAAACCACAGAAATGGGAATGCATTATATCTGAAATTCTGAAAATTTGAAAAGTTTATTTTATACACTTAAAATAATTATAGCTTAATACTTTTATTAATTTAAATATAGCATTTTAATTGGATCATTTGTTTTTCTGGAGTTGAGGTGCATAAGTTGCTTGTATATCTTTGAGATTAGTT
>SJYC01112784.1:0-11400 GCA_006408675.1 Madoqua kirkii
CTGGCCAGTGCAATAGGGAAAAAAAATAAAAAGCACTTCTATGGAAAGGAAGAAGTCTAACTGTCCTTATCCACAGATAAGATGATCCGTGATCATCTACAGAATCCACCCTCAAAACAGTTATTAAAACTAATTGATGGATTTACTAAGGTTGAAAGTTAAACAATCAAAGAAAAATTATATCTCTACATAATAACATTAAATCTTCAAATTGAAATAACAATAAAATTTATAATAGTGTCAAAAATATGAGCTACATAGGGACTAAATTTTAAGATGAACTTAGGCCAGGACTCCTTTCATCAGTTGGCTCGTGTGTGGCTCCATTCCAACAGAGGGTCCATGATGGTATTTTCTGTCTGCTGGTATCAGTGTTATCTTGGCCCCTTCTCCTCAGTAATCCCTGAAAACTCTGAGGTTTCCATTTCCCAGTATACAGTTATTCTGGTAAATAACTGGAGTACCATTTAGAAAAGAACTGGGGAAATTGTTACTGAAGATCAATACAAAGCCTCAGTTTATGAGTGTCATGACATTGGCTATCCTTCTTCAGTGGGCACTGTCTCTTTTTAGCTCCTTGATCTCTTCTGATTCTCAGTACCAGCACATATCTGGAAACTGGACAAAGAATTCTGACTTTAAAAAGTGGAGGCAAACTGGTACTTATCCCTGTGTGTTAGGGCCCCTTGGAAAAATGGCTGAATCCAGAAGTGCAATTGAAAAGTTTAAAAAGATTAACCTGGATATTTTGTGCTAAAAAGTAAGGAAGTGCTCAAAGAATGACAGGCATATATCAAAAGGACAGAGAAATGTGGTTGTATAAATGCTCATATGATGGGAAGTTGGGTAAAGGGTTCACAGTAACTCTTCACTCTGACTCTTCTGTAGGTATGGGCTTCCCAGATGGCTTAGTGGTAAAGAATCCACCTGCCAATGCAGGAGGCCTGGGTTTGATCCCTGGATTGGGAAGATCCCTGGGAGGAGGGTATGGCAACCCACTCCAGTAGTCTTGCCTGGAGAATCCCATGAACAGAGGAAACTGGTAGGCTACAGTCCATGGGGTTGCAAAGGAGTTGGACATGAATTCGAGACTAAACAACAACACATACTATTACAACTCTTTGTAAGTTTGAAATCATGATAAAACCAAAATGTTTTTTAAAAAAACTCCAGGGGATTTCCCCGGTGGTCCAGTGGTTAAGGATCCACTTTGCTGTGTAGGGCACAAGGGTTTGACCCCTGATAGGGGAACTACAATCCCACATGCCTTGGGGCAATTGCAAGCAGCTAAAAAATACTTTAAAAAATACTTAAAAACCAAAAAAGTCTGGCACCTAAAAGAACACTAACTGTTTTTAGAATGGTCTCAGGCCTGAATAAATCTTCTCAGCCTTAAAGATGATTTCAAGGAGATAGACTTCTTATCCAATATAAAAACAAGTGCCCCCTTTCCTTCCACTCCAATACTCAAAGTCTAAAGGAAGTGCAGATTTTAGTCACCTTCCATAGGTCCCACTGGTTTTCTTTTCTGGACAGAAGAGCAAAATTACCCAATTGATTCACTGGGATATTTATTCCCAAAGGCTTCAGTGAAGACAGTAAAATATTTTTAGATCTCCAATCTGAGAAGTTCATGAACATTTTTAAAATGTTTAAACATTTTTTTATACTTTAGTATAAATGGTCGTTATTACTTTAGAATAGTCCTTTAGAAGTCTAAAGGTCCGATCTCAGACTCCTGGTGTGCAATATGCTGAAGCCTACCATGGGCTTCACAAATGGAAAGTGTACCGACTTAACAAGAATCCTGGAACCCAGCACAAGTCGAGGGCCAAAGTGACTGAGGCCCAGGTTGTAGGTATAAACTATATACTTGTTTAGTGAATGTTTGCTCTCTCACACTGGCCTCCTTGTAGGAATTATCTGTGCAAGTTCAGAAGCAAGTTTCAAGGTAAAGTGGCAGAAGAGCAAATATCCTCAAAAACAGAGACCACAAATCAGCTTCCAAGGATTAAAACCAATTTTCAGAAGAAAGGAAAAAATAGTGAGAGAAGAATTACAACAGAAGTAAATCCTGGCAATATTTCCTCATGGATACTTTAAGAGAAGGCAAGTTCTGTTTTAATAATCTAATTATTTTTTGACAACAACTTTTTTTCTTATGCTAGTCTACTTGTTTCCTAACCATAAAAACATAATTGGCAGTCATATTTAATGGTTGATCTCAGACTCCTGGTGTGCAATATGCTGAAGCCTACCATGGGCTTCACAAATGGAAAGTGTACCGACTTAACAAGAATCCTGGAACCCAGCACAAGTCGAGGGCCAAAGTGACTGAGGCCCAGGTTGTAGGTATAAACTATATACTTGTTTAGTGAATGTTTGCTCTCTCACACTGGCCTCCTTGTAGGAATTATCTGTGCAAGTTCAGAAGCAAGTTTCAAGGTAAAGTGGCAGAAGAGCAAATATCCTCAAAAACAGAGACCACAAATCAGCTTCCAAGGATTAAAACCAATTTTCAGAAGAAAGGAAAAAATAGTGAGAGAAGAATTACAACAGAAGTAAATCCTGGCAATATTTCCTCATGGATACTTTAAGAGAAGGCAAGTTCTGTTTTAATAATCTAATTATTTTTTGACAACAACTTTTTTTCTTATGCTAGTCTACTTGTTTCCTAACCATAAAAACATAATTGGCAGTCATATTTAATGGTATTAATGGTATATAATGACTATATTTTTCTTTGACATACCTAGAAAAAAAGAGGGCAGTAGGGAGAATTGCATAGGGAAGCAACTACTAGACTGGAACATAACTTTTAATGTAACTGATAATATATAATCATAGAAGTAGAATTCACATAAACAAATGAAGTACTAAAAAAAATCCAGGCTTATGAAATTCCAGATAAATTTCAGAATCCTGGATTCCAACACAGAACATTTACTCAGCTTTAAGAATTCTATACATTCACAAAAAACAATTATGAACTATTGTTAATTATGATATCAGAAATGTATAGTTAACTTAAAAATCATCAGTTTTTTATTGTTTAGATAATGTTAATATTTTATTTGCCAAAGATCCGTGTGTGCTGATATAGCATGTAGGTAAAATATATTTCAAAGTGTTTTTACTTTAGAATACCTTAAGGAAACTTGATATAAACAGACAAAATCTTTCAGACTTTTGAAAACTATCAGTGATAACTGATTCATCCCACTGGATAAAATTTCTGTAAGTTTAAGATTTCACTAATTCAAGCTAAAGTGGAATGAGGTTCTTATTTTGATACTGGTAGTCTATTAATTTGATTGTATGTTATCATTCTTTTCTCTAAGCATGGACTGGTGACTTGTTTTATCACGTCAGATTCAGTTTTGAGAACAAATCAACAATGTTAAACTTCTTAAGCAGATTGATAATTTATGTGCCTTTGTGATCAGCGACTCTAACCATAAGCAAATGCAAGATAAAAATAAACCATGTAGTAAAATACTTTCCCAAATCTTTAAAACATTCTGTGGATCATATTGCCATATTTGTGCCTGAATGGATGTCTCTTTAATTTTTTAAAAAGATTTAAGTCTCTAAAAATTCTTTTTGTTTTCCAGATAAACAAATACATATATATGTGTATATACATAAAATATATAATGAACAGTGACTTCATAAGTTGGAAAGGATGCATATGTCCATTTGCCTTTGGGCCTTTTCTCTACAAGGTTCTGTAGAAACTTTACACTTACTTGGCCCCCAAATTAAATTGGTTATTTCCACTAATTCAAAGTACTCCTTTCCTTCTGTGTTCCTACTTTATTAAGCATCTGTGCAGCCCACAAGACAAACTTGAAGATCTTGCTTTACCACTGTGTCATCTCTCATCTGATAAATCTCCCAGTGCTGCGGGTTTTCTCTCCATTAGTTGTCCAGCTATACACTTCTTTTCCCAGAGTTGGGGGCAGTATAGTTAATTTACAGTGTTGTATCAGTTTCAGGTGTACAGCAAAGTGAATCAGTTATACATATACACATATCCTCTTGTTTCTAGATTCTTTTCCCATAAAAGTCATTACAGAGTATTGAGTACATTTCCCTGTCCTATACTTAGGTCCTTATTAGTTATCTATTTTGTATATAGTGGTGTGTACACTTCTTTTTCTTGCAGCTTTCACAGAATAACAGATGACAGCATTTTTCACCTAGATAACTGTAGCCATCTCATGATTGTCTCCTACTTTCCAATATTGCTCTATTCTAATTCATTGCAGACAGAATAAGTTCTAAAATCCAAATTCTGTCATGTAACTACTTTAAATTACTTAACACTCCTCTCTTTTTAAACATAAAGACAGAATTTGTTAACATGAACTACAAGACGATGCATATACTAGCTGTTATTACTTCTCCAGTTTGAATGAATTTCATTCCCTCATCACATTCCACAATAACAAGCCATTTTAGCTTCTCCCATGTGACACTCTTTTATTTGACTCTAGTCCTCTCATGTTAAATCTCTTGTGTGGGGTATTGCCTCTTCCAAGAAATGTCCCTTGTCTCTTGGGTTTTAGGTAAGTGCCTTATCTACGTTTGTGCTATGTCAGTCATTTGTAGCCTACCAGGTTTCTCTGTCCATGGGATTCTTCAGGCAAGAATACTGGAGTGGGTTGTCATTTACTCCTCCAGAGGGTCTTCCTCACCTAGAGATCGAACACAGGTCTTCTGCATTGGCAGGTAGGTTCCTTACCACTAGCGTCACCAGGAAAGCTCGACTTCTTCCAAGAAACATCCCTCATCCTTTGGGTTTTAGGTAAGTACCTCATCCAAGTCCGTATATCACTATTATAGTTCCCATATTATTCTCTGCATTCCACTCTGAACTATAAGCTCTGTGAGGGCAAGGATCATCTACATATTGTTTGTCATATAATCCTGAGAACATTGCATAGTGTCAGTTATATTATAGACATTTATATTTTATCTTTTCTTAAATATACCTCAAGTTTTCATTCTGTAAAAATAGGACACTTACAGATGACCAAACTACCAAAGGTTTTTGAATACAGCCTGGAAATTGCAAATGAATTATAAATAAAGAGAAGATTACTGATGGAAAATAAATTAAAAAATTAGGAAGACAAGCAGTAGTACTTTTTTTGTTGTGGAGCAAACAGTAATAGAGAAAGAAAAAATAAGACTACAGGAGTGCAGGATGATCAGGCAAATGGGACTTTGAAATAGACATGTTCTTCATTTCTCTACTTCTAACATTGTAAGACACCTAACTCACTAACTCCAATTGAATAACGCAGTGGACTTCACTGCTCTAGTTCCAGTATACTGCCTAGATGAAACAGATGACTGGATATTAAAAAAAAAAAAAAAAACAGATGCTGCATAGAAACACAGTAAGTAACCCTTCTTTAAAACCCAGCAGTTCTTGAGCTATGTGACAAGGAGCAGTTAAAGGATAAACAGAAATAGTCATTGAATACAAGATAATTGATTGAAATTTGGAAAATTTTAAAATCATCTTGACATTAAGTAATATGGCAATGTGTTCATGTAAGATTTGAATTACCTATAATTACCTATCTTTATCATTTCAGATTCTTAAATTAATTAGTGCAGTGGTATTTTTGCATTTAACAAGGAAAACCAGAAGTCCTTGAAGTGTATTTTTTCATCTTCCATCCCTTCCCACTCCTGGGCTATTATCTGGGCTGAATCTGGATGCTAACAGTTATTATATACACCATAAGAAATGAATAAGAAAAACACATCTATAAACACAAAAGTTTTCATAATATCTGTGGTATCTTATAATTTTATGAAAACTTGCATCCACCCTATGAAAAGGATGTCACAGCATACAAATGAAGTATTGAAGTGACATGTTTAAGGATTAGATAGTTTAATCTTAATACATTTGAATCAAATATAATGTTAATACTATCTGGACTGATCATTTGCAGCCATTTGAAAGTAACTTTTGGGCATAATGTGACTTCTAAGTCAGAAAATGTTCTAAACATGAAATCTTTATATTGTTTATTTACAATCATAAGGGGGTTCTGCCTCACCATGACCAGGAATTTTCATGTGTGTCCAAATAGACAGCTAATCACTCCTTTGATGCAACAGTTTGGTCAGTCTGAAAAGAATTAGCGTTAGAGGTGATTTTTTACAAAAAATTCAGGATCTTATCAATACATAATACAGTTCAAACATATATGATTTGCAGTTATAACCAACATTCATTGGCAAGTGAATTAATAAATTTACAAGTTATTTTGCCAAAATATGTCATAATGATTTTATTCACATGCATGAGAATAAACATGTCACTGGTCTCATTTTTTCCTTTTAGCAAAATTTGACAAAATTAAAGAGAGACATGGACAAGTCCACAGCCATGGCTGAATAGATAATAACATATATGTCAGTTGCTTTCTCAGCAATTTATAGAGCTAGATGAAAAATATTAGTAAAGCCACAGATGTTCTGAACAGCCCTATCAATTACCCTGGTTTAATTGATACTGACATTGTAATGTTTGTTAGACAACTGTCCCCAAAACAAAAGTTCCATTTGTTTTCACTACTAAAAGTTATAGCAGGCATCAATCTGGGGGACTAAGAAGGAACTTTGCCTTATAGCACCTTCAAACTTACAAATTAGGCACTCTCCTTTCCTTCAGCTGTTGGAAATGGCAGACCTCAGTGGGTGCATTCTCTCTGGTGGGTGGTGACCATCCAGCACTTTCACGAAAATGTCCATGTGAAGCTCCTAAGATACCATCTGACTAGGACTTTTAAAAAGAATTCAACATTTTTGTTTCCTCAGGTAAGCATGTGTTTGATGTCTTAGAATAATTAAATTCCTCACTTTACTCTTCTGTGACTGCAGTCTCTTACAGGAGCTCTTTAGATAATATTTTTAAAGGCTGCCATACTTCTCTAATATGGGACATAGTTTGAATGGTATTAACAGCAGTTAATAGCCTTACAAATTATGATGGGAAAAAGTATGGTAGATAAAGATTTTTGTTTTTCAGATAATCAATTCTGGAATTTTAGAAACTATTAATTACACAAAGCAAAACAAAATTTTTATTTTCCTTTATAATCATCAAGAAAAAAATCGCACTTTAAAATTTTATCTTCTTAAATTTTATTTTTAATTGGAGGATAATTGCTTGCAATATTGTGTTGGTTTCTGCTGTATGAAGACATCAGTCATCTATAAGTATACATGTGTCCCCTGCTTCTTGAAAAAATAGCATTTTAAACAGGAAACCAGAAAGAGGAAGCTACTTTTTATGTTTAAAAAGTAAACATATTTTAATTTAAATGTTCTTATCAATTTTAATTGTGATATTTAATTTCACACAGAATGAATGTGAATAGCTATGTCTGTGGAATTTTGTGCCTTCCTTCTCAAGTTGATAAATATTATTTACAATAAGCCTCAGAATGATGACAGATAGATTCATATTATAGAGTCATTTCTTTGGATAACAGTTTTTAAAAAATGATCTCCTAATACAATAAAATACTCCAGTGGAAAGAAACTGGAAAGAACTTTGAAGTTTTCACCAAAAATAAGATTTTATTAGCAACTCAGTACTTGGAACGGTGCTAAGAAAGAATAAAAAATAAATAGGCCTATCATCAAGGAACTTACAATCTACTAGGAAACATAAGAAACCTAAATATAATAAAATTGACTAGAAGAATGGTCATTTCATTATATAAAAATACAATAGTTTAGAAGAAATGACAGAGCATTTTAAAATCAAAGAGTCCCAGATAATTTTACAAATTTTAAAGAATCTGCCTGCATTGCACGGGAGACCTGGGGTGATCCCTGGGTTGGGAAGATCCCCTGGAGGAAGGCATGACAACCCATTCCAGTGTTCTTGCCTGGAGAATTCCATGGACAGAGGAGCCTGGTGGGCTATAGTAGTCCATTGGGTCACGAAGAGTCAGATATGATTGAGCCACGAAGCACACACACATCATATTAGAGTTGACCACTGAAGCATGGGAAGGATTTGGCCAGGCATTTGCACAGGGCAATGTGGGAAGGGGTGATGTCATCATATTAATAATAAAGAAACACTACGGAGAATGGTGTGAATGCTCAGATGGAGTCTATGGCATATCAGCATGATGAAAGAATGTACAAATAAAGGATACAGGCTGGAGCTGGTTATTTGGTCACCCCTACACACACCACTCTAACAAAGGCACTATTAGTGGATAATGGAAAAGGTTCAGATATGTACACACTCTTCTGAATTTCAGTTATCTTCTCTGTGACTCTAGAGAAGGAACTGGCAACCCACTCCAGTGTTCTTGCCTGGAGAATCCCAGGGATAGGGGAGCCTGGTGGGTTGCCGTCCATGGAGTCACACAGAGTCGGACACGACTGAAGTGACTTAGCAGCAGCATAGATCATAGTAGTAGTACTGTTAGTCTCTCAGTCGTGTCTGACTCTTTGCGACCTCTGGGACTATAGTCCACCAGGCTCCTCTGTCCATGGGTTTTCCCAGGCAAGAATATTGGAGAGAGTTGCCATTTCCTAGTCTAGGGGATCTTCCCAGCCAAGGGATCTAACCAGGTCTCCCACATTGCAGGCAGAATCTTTACCATCTGAGCCACCAGGGAATAGTTTTGCCATTTAAAAAATCAGGATGAAAATAGCTACAAAGTTTTTATTAAGAGGCTTGAAACTATCTACTCAGTTTGATAACTTAGGATATATAGCGGGCTTCCCTGGTGCCTCACACGGTACAGTTACATCCATATTGTGTGTACCAAGGTTTTGGGTTGATTCACCTTGACTCTGGATACACCTCAGTGCATTTATCCACATTTAAAAAACAAACCCAAGAATGTTTGATACATTGGCTAAAGTTATCTTAAGCACAAAATAAACAGTAATGTTTGGGAAAAGAATTTCCTAGGACATTATAACTTAGCATACCTCTATGTCTCATTGTTGCCTCCCCAGAACCTTTTTCAGCGCCCCTTTCACCTCCTCATTCCTTAAGGTGTAGATGAGTGGATTCAGCGTGGGAGTCACCAGGTTGTAGAAGAGGGTGAGAAACTTGCCTTGGTCTTGGGAAGAGCTGTTTCCTGGCTGCATATACATATAGATGATGCTCCCATAGAACAAGGAGACCACAGTGAGGTGGGAGCTACAGGTATTGAAGGCCTTCCGGCGCCCAGCAGCTGACTTGATCCTCAGCACAGCTGCTGCGATGTAGCCGTAGGAGACAAGAATAAGAGTGAGGGGCAGCAGGACAATGAGAACGGCAAAGGTGAAGGCCAGCATTTCCACTGCGCGAGCGTCCACACAAGCCATCTTGATCAGGGCCGGCATTTCACAGAGGAAATGGTTAACTCGTCGCTGACCACATCTGGAGAGAGTCATTGTCAGTGGGGACATGACGATGGCATTGACCAGTCCACTTCCCCAGGCCACAGCCACCAGGCGTAAGCACAGCTGGGGGTGCATAATGACCATATAATGCAAGGGCCTGCAGACTGCAGCATAGCGGTCATAGGCCATGACAGCCAGAAGGAGGCACTCGACTCCTCCAACAGAAAGGAAAGAGAAGAGCTGGACAACACAGCCCGCATAGCTGATGGTCTTATCAGGGCCCCAGAGGTTAACCAGCATCTGGGGGACACAGCTAGTACTGAAGCAGAGATCTAAAAAGGACAGATTTGCCAGAAAGAAGTACATTGGCGTGTGAAGTCGAGAGTCTGATATACACACAAGGATTATGGCTGAATTTCCCAGGACAGCCACTGAATACAGAGTAAAATTTACTAGAAAAGCACCATCTCCAGCTTGGGACGATCGGAGAAGCCCACTAAGATAAAACCGTACTCTGAGCTGTCATTGGATTTTTCCATTGCCTTCTTTTCATATCATCCGTATAACTGGTAAGAATGAAATAAAGAATACTTAATCTTTATTATCTGAAAACCATTGAAAATCAGGATTCTTAAGGAACATGTAAGACATCAAGTCTCACAGCCCATTCAATATTTGAATCGCTTCTGCCCAGGCACATAATTTATCATTTGTTCAAACACATACGCAGATTATTTCATTGTTGGAAAATTCAGAACGAGAATCAATAACATTTTATCAAGTAGTAAATTTCCCCTTATTCATAAGCTAAAGTATTTTAATCTTATTGAGCATATATCATATCTTAATATCTCTTAATATGACCATCATTAAAATACTTCATATGAGTTACCACACTTAAACTTTCTTTAGACCAAAGCATTCAGTTTCCTTCGTTCTTATAACAAGCTTATCAGGTATATTATCACCTTAGTAGATGTTTTCCAATATCCTAGATGTTGACAATGACCTTCTGAAAATCTGACAACCAGGACTAATCTCAGTATCCAAGACATGACTTGAAAATCAACAAAAAACTGCCTACCATGATCTGGACTATTATAATCTTATTAATGTTGTTTAAGTATGTATTTACTCCATAGTGTCATCATTTTCACTTAGATTATTATTGTATCTACTAAACATCCCAGTTCTTCCCGTGAAATGCTGTCAACTCAGATCTCTATCATTAATTTCTTTGAAAGAAATAGAAGTCTGCAATCTAAATGTCTAAGGTCAGAGAGGACATTCTGTCCAGTAATAAAATGACAACTTTGGGTATAATCTCTTAGGCTTTTAGAAACATCAGAACAACGTGATTGTTTTGCAGAAGAGAAGTGCATGGTGACCAGGATGAATGGAGAAAAAAGGAAAGATAGTCCAGTACATAAAGAGTAACTTTAAAAAGTAAAAAAAAAAAAAAAAAAAGATTGACCCTAATATGGCTAAGAAGCATAAAGAGAGTCTTGAATCCATAAAAGACAGATTTATATTTGGAATAAGAGCATTAAGGTAATAATGAAACTAAATATCACGAATTATTTTTTAAACAATTACAATTGAAAGAAAATTTAAATTAAGAGTATGTTTACTTTAAGTATGAAAGTAACTTCTTTCTTCTGATTTCTTGTTAAAAATGCCCACATTTTCTTCTTGATGATGACGAAGAAAAATAAAATTTCTTTTTATCTTAAAAAAAAACTGTTTAAAGTAAAATTTTAAGAGTTCCTAAAATTCAGGTATCTGAAAACTCAAAATCTATGTCTACCATAATTTTTTTTCACCACAATTTATAATGCCATTAACTAACATTGTTGTCATAAAAACTATATACCCTGTGGTAGGGAAGTATGGTAAAATTTTTAAAAACTATTATCTAAAGAGTTCCTCGTGTAAAGACTGTATCCACAGAAGAATAAAATGAGAAATTTAATTATTCTGTGGCATCAAACACATGCTTACCTAAGAAAA
>SJYC01112807.1:0-17115 GCA_006408675.1 Madoqua kirkii
TTCCTAATTTTGCTAATCAGTCCTTTATATTAATACACAAAAGGAAAACATATATGATAAGAAACAAAGTAAATGTTTTACATAGAAATTAAATTCAAATATGAAATAAAAGTGTTTTCTATGTAATACTCTATTTCTGGAATCAGCTGTTTTGATATTTTGTTAAGGATTTTTAAATGTTGTAAATGGAATCTACTTGTTGATTTAACACATTCCAGATCAACTGACCTTCACGGTTAATTCAGACTCAAGTTTATATTCAAAATTTTCCTTAAGTAGCTGTAACTATTTGAATGGACAAAGTTAAATGTCAAACTTTTTTTCACAAGCTAAGCTGACAAATAAAGTAACACACACATATAAAACACTTACAAAACTTTCACTAGGTGTAATCTCTTTAAGCCATCTAGTAAATTTAAAAAGATATTTTCAGAATTACAAGAAACTTGCTTTAACTAAACAGTAATAGTGGTTTTTAAAGACAAAATAGTCACCTGCACAAAGTAGATCAGAATACTGCATTCTAAATGCTACCAAGAAAGGGAGATGGATAAATTTACTCTTTTTATTCCCTCATGTCATATAGATTAAGTTGATCAAAAAATTCTGTACTGTGTCACAGAAAAACCTGAATGAACTGTTTGGCCAACCCAATACATAGCTGGTATACAAGCTTATGTTAGTTTCAGGTGTATGACATAGTAATTTGACATTTGCATATATTATAATGTTGTTCACCATGATAAGTCTAGTAATCATCAGTTTCCCAAAAACTTATTAATTATGTTATTGATCATATTTCTTATGCTGTATATTACATTCCTGTGACTAATTATAACTGAAGGGTTGGACCTACTGGTTTCCTTTTACTTATTTCATTCAACCCTTTCCCCTTTAGGAAACTCCAGTTTGTCCTCTACCTCTGAGTCTGTTTTCATTTTGCTGTGTTTGTACATTCTTTGGCTCCATATATGTGATATCACACAGTATTTGTCTTTGGATAACTTTACATTTATTAGCAATAAAAGAAAACCATGAATAAGAGTTACATCTAGAAATATTCATTTTTGCTGAAAGAACTAAAAGTGACAAGGATTGGTTACAGTGGTTGGTTCTTTTTTGAAGAGTACAAGGACTCTTATATTTATGTATTGGTTTGATCATTTTTTTTTTCCCATGTGATGTTTTGGAAAAACTCTAACAAACATTTTGGCCAACCTAGAGGCTTGGTTCTGTTTAATCAGAGAGTTGTTCTCCACGTGCTTATGATATATATGTAGCTAAATAGTCAACAATTGTGTATTTACTTCCATAAAAGCTAATATGCATGAGAACAGTGGCTGCATTTGATGGGGTTTGAGGGACAGACAGACTGAGATGTTGCATAAACGAGGCTTCCAAGGTGCTGATCATCTATGACATGATCAGAGTAGAGGTTATGCAGTTATATCCACTTTGTAAAATTATAATGATGTGTACACATAAGATTTATGAGCCCCATGAGATATATGTATGTAGATTGGAGTGGGTAGCCATTCCCTTCTTCAGGGCATCTTCCAGATCCAGGGATCAACCCAGGTTTCCCACATTGTAGGCAGATTCTTTATCACCTGAGTTACCAGGAAAGATCATATTTTTAAATATATTTTTGTCTTATTGTGGTTAACAGAAGTGAGGATAGATGATTCACATTTAAAAGATTCTGAACAATTTAATTATTTATCATCAACTTGTAATAGTTTCATCTTTTAAAGCCTTTTGATAAATGTTATTGATAATTTTAGCTTTAATATTGACATTTTGAAAATTGTCTTTATGGGAAGTAAACCCTAAACTATTTAGTGCCTTTACTTTATTATTCTTGATATTCTGTGAAGAATTTTTGTTTCTTTAAGAATATTATAATTTAGCTCTTACTTTTAGCTGTCAGCTGTAAGCTGCCAGGTGGTTTTTCTCCTTTCTTTCCTTCCTTCCTACTTTTCTCCTTTCATTCCTTCTAAAAGTAATATCTCATTCTTAGCAATCAACCTGAATGATTAACTTGTTATAATAAACAAATATCTGGTGGCTCAGAGGCTAAAGCGTCTGTCTGCTTGAAATGTGGGGCACCTGGGTCTGAACTCTGGATTGGGAAGATCCCCTGGAGAAGAAAATGGCAACCCAGTCCAGTACTCTTGCCTGGAGAATCCCGTGGAGGGAGGAGCCTGGTAGGCTACAGTCCACGGGGTTGCAAAGAATTAGACACGACTGAGCAACTTCACTTAATAATTACTTAATAAACAAAAATTTTAAAAGCAATCTTCAAAATAAAGCTAGAAGTAAATTGCTATGATAGGTTATAGCTATTGAGAAATTAGTATGATATCTCCCCATCATTGCTGATAGAAAACAATCTGGACTGAATAAAGCTGTGTCTAAATAACTCATTGCAACCTTTCTCAATGCAAATATTCTATCAAGCCAATTTGCAAAGAGTTAGACACGACTGAGCAACTTCACTTAATAATTACTTAATAAACAAAAATTTTAAAAGCAATCTTCAAAATAACGCTAGAAGTAAATTGCTATGATAGGTTATAGCTATTGAGAAATTAGTATGATATCTCCCCATCATTGCTGATAGAAAACAATCTGGACTGAATAAAGCTGTGTCTAAATAACTCATTGCAACCTTTCTCAATGCAAATATTCTATCAAGCCAATTCTTGAAAAGTCATGGGAAATTATGTTTGACTTGAGACATTTTATGCTTTTTACATGCTCATGAATTCACAGATCAATACAAATAGGGCTTTTACACAAAGCATAAAAAGTGCTTAACGTGGAAAGATAAATCTTTCCTGGATTTCTCGGTGTTTCTGCAAAGCCCTGGCCTCCTGAGACATGGAGATTGATATGCTACAAAGACAGAGAATATTTGGTTTAACTACCCTCAAAAACATTTGCTTTTTACATGCCTTGAGTATCAGATTTGATGTCATTTAGCTCCTTATACCATTCAAAGGACAATAAACCTTCCTTTATGCTCCCAACAACTAAATGGTTGCATTCCAGGGTAGTGACCTAGATTAACAAAAAGGGTGAGTGAACAGCCTGTAGACCTCCAGGGCAATTTAGAAAGTTATCTTCCTATGCATTTATATTCCAAAGGGATGAAACCCTGGGTTGTAAAATGTAGACATTTACCTTATCTTCTTCCTGGAGAGATTTATTTAAATTTCAAAAGATTAAAACCCAGGATCATTTCATTTTTGTTCAGTTTGGCTCAGTGGCTCATTCCTGTCTGACTCTTTGCTACCCCATGGACTATAGCACAACAGGCCTCCCTGTCCTTCATTAACTTCTAGAACCTGCTCAAACTCATGTGCATAAAGTCAGTGATGCCATCCAACCATCTCATCCTCTAGCATCCCCTTCTCTTCCTACCTTCAATCTTTCCCAGCATCAGGGCCTTTACAAATGAGTCAGTTCTTTGCATCAGGTGGCCAAAGTATTAGAGCTTCAGCTTCAGCATCAGTCCTCCCAATGAATATTTAGGACTAATTTCCTTTAGGAATGACTGATTTGATCTTCATGGTATCCAAGGGACTGTCAAGAGTCTTCTCCAACAACACAGTTCAAAAGTATCAATTCTTTGGCTCTCAGCTTTCTTTATAGTCCAAATCTCACATTCATACATGACTACGGGAAAAACCATAGCCTAGACTAGACAGACATTTATTAGCAAAGTAATTTTTTGTGTCTTCTCTGTTAGAGGAGAGAGTATGTTTATATTGAGAGGATTATAATTATTTTCCTTTCTCAGGAGGAGAGTGAGAGTCGTCTTTTCTTCGTAAGCACAGCAATTTATTTTTCCGTATTATTCTCCTATAAGAAAACCCTGCTGTAATTACAGGCTTAGGTAACTCAGTGATAAAGAATCTGCCTGCCAAGTGGGAGATGCAGTTTCCATCCCTGGGTCATTAAGATCCCCTGCAGAGAGAAATGACAACTCACTCCAGTACTCTTGCCTGGGAAATCCTGTGTTCAGAGGAGGCTGATGGGTGGCAGTCCATAGGACTGCAAAGAGTCAGACACAACTGAGCACACACACACCCACACATAACATGGGCAGAGTGCTTAACACAGGGAGATCCATGCTGCCATGTTACTCCACCCATTGCTATTACTGTAAGTAAAGTCTGGCCTCTGACTACAGACTTGGCATCTCTGCTAATATCCACATAGATCTATAAATATATCTATTTTCATATCTAGTTTTATGTTATCAATATTTATATAAATATATGTGCATGTAGTGTAACATCTTAGATTTTTTGCAATTTCTTAGTTAACAGGTACAGAGCAGATTCTGGAGTACCTCTGAAGTTCTATACAATAGAACTTTATTTAAAATAGTCATAAACTAATGCAATAGTTGTAAAAATGCAATGGCAGTAAATATTTCTTTAGAAATTAGGCCTATGTCAAAGTTGAGTGACTCATGTTAGAATTAAAACTGTAAGGAAATTGATATTAATGTGTTTTTTTTAAAAAATAGCTTTATACAATATTTCTTTAGAAATTAGGCCTATGTCAAAGTTGAGTGACTCATGTTAGAATTAAAACTGTAAGGAAATTGATATTAATGTGTTTTTTTTAAAAAATAGCTTTATACAATATATTATAATTATGCTCATAAAGCAGAAACACTTCAGTTTTTGTTTAAGCATCTCTTTCTCTTCCTATGTTGCTTTTTTTTTTAATTTTCAAAATTTAATGTTAATAATAAAGAGTTCATGGGTTTATAAATATATATTTTTAGAATAAATATGTAGGGATCATGCTACAGCATTTCTAACAAAAAGAAAATAAAATTCCCTATTTTTTGAAACTTTTACAAGTCTGGTAGATATATTTAACTATATATTATTTATCTTCTAATAGTGACAATATTTAAATACATGAATTCTAAATTTTAATGTTAATTTATCTAAAGAAAAATCACACACTTTTAATTTCCTAGTAATCACTCAAAAATACTTTTTAGGTAATCATATTGACAATTATGGTTTCCCTGAAGGCTCAATGGGTAAAGAATCTGCCTGCAATACAAAAGACACAGGACATGCAGGTAAATCCAGGGGACAGGAAGATTCCCTAGAAAAGGAAATGGTAACCCATAGCAGTATCCTTGACTGATCAACTCCATGAACAGAGAAGCCTGGCAGGCTACAGTCCAAAGGGTTGAAAAGAGTCAGACAGGATTGAGCACACACATGCACTGACAAATATATTTTATCAGAGGGAAAAAGATCATTCCAATGTTATATGCAGATTGCTCAACTTTAGAAAATCCTTTCTATTACTGTATATCAAGTGTAAATATTTTCTTATAGGAAATTTTAAGGATTTTTTATAGGAAATTTTTTATAGGCAATTATTTTAAAGGATTTAAAATAACCAACTAATTCAAACTGTAAATCTCTTTGTTGTTTTATTGCTTGTGTTTGGTCATGAAGTTGTACAAGTATTTTTAATTTTTTACTTAACTAAGCATGAAGTAATCTTCTTATTATCTGTCCAAAAAGTTAATATTTTACATTGAAAATCACTAAACATAAGAAGATTGATTTCACAGAAGTTACCAAATTTAACATCTAACACAGTGTGTTCTACTAGGATAAATACTTTCAAAAAAGCATAATTTATTATACCTAGGAATTTGTACTTTTTGACACCCTTCACTCAACTATAGCCATCATGATGACTATAGCTAATAGCATTATTGCATATTTGAAATTTGCTGAGAGAGTCGACCTTAAAAGTCCCCATCATATGAAAAATTTTTGTATGTAGTTTGGTGATGAATGTTAACTACATTTATCATGGAGCTCATTTTGTAATATATTCAAATACCACATCATTATGTCATATACCTGAAGTCAGTGTGTTACATGCCAGTTATACCTCAGTAACAAAAGAATGATGCAGTCCTTGAAATATAAAAGAGATTAGTGCCACCATCAAATACATGAAAGCTAAGAAATATATGAATTCTCATAATGTATGTTTATTTCTGCTTAGCAAAGCAAAAGCCAGATTGTGGAGAAAAACTCTAGATAGTACAGATTTAGTCAGGTTCTGGTGTTGATCCTTGTCTGATTATAATTGTATTGGATTTGTTAACAATTGTAAAAATAAGTCATCTCACTTCCTGGATCTGTGATGAAGTTATTGACCCAGTAAGTGTTTTATTGCCATACCTAACAGCAAAGATATTAAGAATGAATGTGTTTTCCCCCAGTTTGGAATTTGAAAGGATTTACTAGACTCTATAGTGCATTCTTTTATTTAAGGATAATCGATACAGAGTAAGAAAAGAAAGAAAATGCAAACAAGCATCAGGAATCTCAGGAGAATCTCTACCTTTGTGCACTCTTCTGACCTTCTGTCTTCAACCATCCAAGACATTTGCCAGGAATATTGACTCTGAAAGAGTTCCAGGGAGTTCTCAGTGGGAGACCCTTGGTCAATAGTCCCCTTGGTCAATAATCAAGCTGCATTTGTCAAACTAATTAGGTGAGTTGCAAACCATTAGTTTGTATAGGCTATTCATTTATTCACTCTTTCATTCATTGTTTAGTCAATTCGGCCTAAAGCTTACCATATGAAGATGGCAAAACTCAGGATTCAGATTCAGTCTCCTTTCTCTGACTCTTCTATACAATATTCTCTTTCCTAATATTGGTATATTTGGTTTGGTAACATATTTTTCAGTCATATCTGCCCATATTTGATATTGTCCCACAAATTATTAGATTATTTCATTAGTACTTAAATGATCATGTTAATGATGATGATTCTCAAGAAAAGTCTTATTTTTTTCCTGAAAAAGTCTATTTTTTCCCCTGACTTCCAGGTTCTTATCTGTTATTGTTTTTACTGCTTACTCCCAATAAGTATTGAGCAACCTTTTAAAGTTTAGCATTTCCACAATGATACTAATCATATCCACTGAAATGGTCCATCCTTCTATTTTCCTATTTCAGTGAATAGCACAAGAACATGCTTAGAGGCTCATATCATAAATTGAATCTAATCTATTCCTTATTCTTCCTTTTTTTTTTTTTTACAGCCCCATTGAATCTACTTCCTTCACTCCTCGAGTTTCCTTTTTTATTGGGTTCATTGAATACTTGGTTAACTTAACTAGACAAAGTCTAACATGGTTTCTAATAATGTGGGAGATTTTCATCTTGGGATGTAAAAAATGACAGATGGGAGAAAGGCACTAGTGTGCCTAGAGCTTGTCTCAAAGTTGTTGCTGTTGTTTAGTAACTAAGTTGTAGCCTTCCAGGCTACTCTGTCCATGGGATTTTCCAGGCAAGAATACTAGAGTGGGTCATCATTTAGCTCTTCAGGGAATCTTCCAGGGATTGAAGCCACATCTCCTGCATTAGCAGCGGATTCTTTATCACTGAGCCACCAGGGAAACTCCTCAAAGTTGTAAATTATTGAAGAATCTAAGCTACTCCATTTTGTAATGTTCCAGGAAAAGAGCCTTTAGAAGTCCCTTAACCCCACCCCACTACCTGCGGACCAATCAGAACCCATGGCCAGCCCGGGAAATGGGAACCAATCAGGACCCAACACCTAACCCTTCCACAGAAGGTAACCAATTAGACATCTCCCAACATGGAAACTCCCGTTTTTCAAATTTCTGGCACGAGAATACCCTATATAAGCAATGTAACCCAGAGCTCAGGGCTCCTCCCTATAGCCGCAGCTCGAGCTTGATAATAAAAACTCTCTTGCTTTTGCATTGGATATCAGCTCCCTGGTGCTCATTGGGAGATTTCGCAACTTGGGCATAACATTATTATTATAAAGATCCTTTGTAAGATGACTCTTCTCAATGTCCCAATTTGTTTCATCCTTTGCCTTATTCTTACTCAGATTATATATTTTATTCATGATTACACCTTTTTCAGATAGTTTTTTCTGATGCCTCCCAAGTACTGTTAGAAATTCTTCTAGCTATATAAATAACACTACTCCACTTATTTCCATTAAATCATGCATTGTACCGTACGTACTATGACTATATCTATGCTGTCACTGAAGTATAAATCCAATAAAGTCAGAGTTCATACTTGTATTTTTAAATACATGGGCCATATTAAAGTTGTTTTATTGCCATACCTAACAGCAAAGATATTAAGAATGAATGTGTTTTCCCCCAGTTTGGAATTTGAAAGGATTTACTAGACTCTATAGTGCATTCTTTTATTTAAGGATAATCGATACAGAGTAAGAAAAGAAAGAAAATGCAAACAAGCATCAGGAATCTCAGGAGAATCTCTACCTTTGTGCACTCTTCTGACCTTCTGTCTTCAACCATCCAAGACATTTGCCAGGAATATTGACTCTGAAAGAGTTCCAGGGAGTTCTCAGTGGGAGACCCTTGGTCAATAGTCCCCTTGGTCAATAATCAAGCTGCATTTGTCAAACTAATTAGGTGAGTTGCAAACCATTAGTTTGTATAGGCTATTCATTTATTCACTCTTTCATTCATTGTTTAGTCAATTCGGCCTAAAGCTTACCATATGAAGATGGCAAAACTCAGGATTCAGATTCAGTCTCCTTTCTCTGACTCTTCTATACAATATTCTCTTTCCTAATATTGGTATATTTGGTTTGGTAACATATTTTTCAGTCATATCTGCCCATATTTGATATTGTCCCACAAATTATTAGATTATTTCATTAGTACTTAAATGATCATGTTAATGATGATGATTCTCAAGAAAAGTCTTATTTTTTTCCTGAAAAAGTCTATTTTTTCCCCTGACTTCCAGGTTCTTATCTGTTATTGTTTTTACTGCTTACTCCCAATAAGTATTGAGCAACCTTTTAAAGTTTAGCATTTCCACAATGATACTAATCATATCCACTGAAATGGTCCATCCTTCTATTTTCCTATTTCAGTGAATAGCACAAGAACATGCTTAGAGGCTCATATCATAAATTGAATCTAATCTATTCCTTATTCTTCCTTTTTTTTTTTTTTACAGCCCCATTGAATCTACTTCCTTCACTCCTCGAGTTTCCTTTTTTATTGGGTTCATTGAATACTTGGTTAACTTAACTAGACAAAGTCTAACATGGTTTCTAATAATGTGGGAGATTTTCATCTTGGGATGTAAAAAATGACAGATGGGAGAAAGGCACTAGTGTGCCTAGAGCTTGTCTCAAAGTTGTTGCTGTTGTTTAGTAACTAAGTTGTAGCCTTCCAGGCTACTCTGTCCATGGGATTTTCCAGGCAAGAATACTAGAGTGGGTCATCATTTAGCTCTTCAGGGAATCTTCCAGGGATTGAAGCCACATCTCCTGCATTAGCAGCGGATTCTTTATCACTGAGCCACCAGGGAAACTCCTCAAAGTTGTAAATTATTGAAGAATCTAAGCTACTCCATTTTGTAATGTTCCAGGAAAAGAGCCTTTAGAAATCCCTTAACCCCACCCCACTACCTGCGGACCAATCAGAACCCATGGCCAGCCCGGGAAATGGGAACCAATCAGGACCCAACACCTAACCCTTCCACAGAAGGTAACCAATTAGACATCTCCCAACATGGAAACTCCCGTTTTTCAAATTTCTGGCACGAGAATACCCTATATAAGCAATGTAACCCAGAGCTCAGGGCTCCTCCCTATAGCCGCAGCTCGAGCTTGATAATAAAAACTCTCTTGCTTTTGCATTGGATATCAGCTCCCTGGTGCTCATTGGGAGATTTCGCAACTTGGGCATAACATTATTATTATAAAGATCCTTTGTAAGATGACTCTTCTCAATGTCCCAATTTGTTTCATCCTTTGCCTTATTCTTACTCAGATTATATATTTTATTCATGATTACACCTTTTTCAGATAGTTTTTTCTGATGCCTCCCAAGTACTGTTAGAAATTCTTCTAGCTATATAAATAACACTACTCCACTTATTTCCATTAAATCATGCATTGTACCGTACGTACTATGACTATATCTATGCTGTCACTGAAGTATAAATCCAATAAAGTCAGAGTTCATACTTGTATTTTTAAATACATGGGCCATATTAAAGTCTCAATAATTTTTTAATGAATCATTGAATAATTAAATATTTGGTGTTGCTTTTAGAGTGTGTACATTTGGATTTCAGCAACTAAAAAGTACTGTCTCTGCAGATACATTTTAGAAAAAGCACACTTTATAAAGTAATAACACTGTTTATGTAAAGAAATTGTCAGATAAACAAATACACCATTAATTAAAAGGTATTAGTGTAAAGAATTATTTCACATAGTATATTTGGAACTTTCTGAACCATGAATAATTTTAAAAATAAAATGTTTCTGGTTCAATAGTGAATATTATGGTATATACAGAAATGGTGTGGTCTTTGGAACATTTTTTCCAGGCACCGATGCAGTAGCTTTATCCACTTTAAACACCACAGTAGTTACTAAAACGGAAAGATTCCCAGGAGAAAATATCTTACTGTCAGCAACATTTAGCTTTTGTTCTAATCCTTGCTAAACCAGTTATTCTAATTAACATTTCAAACAAACATCCCAAAGGGGAAGCTCAAAGTACAATCTACTTTTCTTCAAAGGGGAAACCCTATGATATCTCTCAAGAATAAATCTTTTATTTTCCTGGATATCCCTTTAAAATACTTCACTGACACCTTTATGAGTCAAAGGCCTGAATCTGCAGCCTCATATATTATATATGCAGTGAGTTGCATGCTTTAGAACAGCTGTATCTAAACTAATTAGCAGGTCCAATTGAATTTTACCAAGAAAATGGTTTCAGAAAATCAAATTTGGCTGAATATTAAAATGTAACTAGTCTTCGTAGTTGCACATAACCTATGTGATAATGTTATACTTTCAAATTATAGATTCTTAGTATTTTTTTTTTTTTTTCAAAACTGGTATTGAAGGAGGAAACAGACAGAACAGGTTCCATCTTGAAAGCCAGATTGGAAAACCAGACCCCCTGGATGAAGGAGCCTCAGGACTTGTACTTAAATTATCCTTTGCTTAAAGAATATGCTAATTATCTCTGTAACAGAGCAAAGTCATAAATCCCATTATGCTTATCAGGATATGACCACAGGCCTATTGATAAATCTCCACTGTTTAACTGTCTAGGCTTATGACACATGAATCATGGGTTAACTTTGAGCATATCTCTCTTTTGTCCAGACTGCTACCACTAAGTTGCTTCAGTCGTGTCTGACTCTTCACAACCCCATGGACTGCAACCTACCAGTCTCCTCTACCCATGGGATTTTCCAGGCAAGAATACTGGAGTGGGTTGCCATTGTCTTCTCCGTTGTCCAGACTACTTTCAAGGAATTTGGGGAGGTGAGTTCGAGCACATTCACTTAGGGTATATACGGTTTCCACAAAAACTGGTTGGGGTCCTTGGCTAAGAGGAAACTCTCCCTTGGCCTCGCCGGTGTAATAAACTGCACTCCACTATCTGCACTGTCCTTCTGAATGAGTTTGTTTCCCAGAACAGGTGGCTACAACAGTATTACCATAATGCCAATGCCAAATTAAGAACTACAAAGGCAGGTGCTGTAAAGTTTATAAAGTCAGACTGTTAAGCCACCTCTTTTACTTGCATATCATAATGATAAATCAGTTAAATACATTTGATGAATTTTTAACTCTTATGAACAATACAAACTTGATATAAGAAGAAAGCTCGCAATGTTGAATTTGAAGGGATAATCTTTATCTATCCCACCTATTAACATTCTCAGTTTAAATTAAAAATGAATTTTTCCTGGTACACTGTTAAGGATGTATTTTTGGTCAAAGTCAAAGGTTGTGATTGCTTTTTTTAAAAATCTTCTACCTAAGACTCTGTGATTATTACAGAATGCCTTTCCATGCTTTGACATAGTTCAGGTCCTTTTCATTAAACATGATAAAAGATCTTTTCTGTTAATATATTTTGTGGAAAAAAAAGTTAATAACCATAGACTGTGAGATTCTCAAAAACCTCAAATTGCAGTAAGTGAGAAAAAGAGACAGAATAAAGAGATTAACACTGACATGCTTACATAATTTATTAGACACAGTGAATACAAATTAGCCTGAGAGTCATCTATAAAATAAGACTTAGTGGGCATAACCAAGATATTCAATCACCTAAAGGTGTAAAATGGACTTCCCATGTGACTCTAGTGGTAAAGAAACTGCCTATCAATGCAGAAGATGTAAGAGATGTAGGCTAGATCCCCGGGTGAGGAATATTCCCTGGAGAAAGGCATGGCAACCTCATTCTAGTATTCTTGCCTACAGAAGCACTTAGACAGAAGAGCCTGGTGGGCTTCAGTCCATAGGGTCACAAGAGTCAGACATAACTCAAGTGACAAAGCACAAAGGTGTAAAATAGATGTTATTATATCAAATCTTCACTTCAAATATAGTGAATCTATTAACACATTTAATAACAGAATAAAGTCTACCTTTGCCTATTATTTAAACAGCTAATGTGTCAAAGGCAAACAAGAACTTGGATGAGTCATAAATAAACCTGTTATTATTGATATCACAGTGGAGTGAAGATGGACTCTTAGATCTGGTAGGTAGTTAGAATAGGAAACAGGAGTCCAGAATGGAAGTGGCTAAAAGACAAGGAAGAGAAAAGCCCGAGAAAATCGAACAAAAGAAGGTCCGAGGACCAGAGTGAGGACCTCGGGTAGAACAAACATGGTAGGCCCAGGGGGAGAAAAAAACATATAAGAAGAGGAGCCAAAGGGCTAGGGGTCTCTTTCTCTCCTGCGCACTGGGGCGCTCTTCTCTTCATGTCTTTGGGTAGACATGCCCTCATGCCTTGAGGATGGATTTTCCTGCCATTATCTAAATAAAATGGAGCTGAAACATGGAGCTATAACACTGATTTGTCTAAGAGATATAACACGGTCTGTTCGAGACCTGAGAGTTGTAACATGGTCTGTCCAAGACTCAACAGCTGTGACACACTGAGGGCTTTAATGTCCCTCACTCCAAATCTTTGTTGTCACGAGACAGAACCGAGGAGCGTACACTCGCCTGACAGATCTATATGATCTGGCATTACTTACTATTGAAATCTGTTGTTCTGAGCCTTAGCATATATAAGAATAATTGGAATACTTCTTAAAACACAGGTTCCAAGAACTTAACCAGAGTTTATCAGTTCAGTTGCTCAGTCATGTTCAGACTCTTTGCGACTCCATGGACTGCAGCACACCAGGCTTGCCAACACCAACTTCCAGAGCTTATGAAAACTCATGTTCATCCAGTCGCTGATGCCATCTAACTATCTAATCCTATCTCTTCTCCTTCTCCTCCCTCCTTCAATCTTTCCCAGCATCAGGGTCATTTCAAATAAGTCAATTCTTCACACGAGGTGGGCAAATGTTGGAGTTTCAACTTCAGCATCAATTCCTTCCAATGAATATTCAGGACTGACTTCCTTTAGCAGGGACTGGTTGATCTCCCTGTAGTCCAAGGCACTCTGAAAACTCCTCTCCAACACCACAGTTAAAAAGCATCAATTATTCAGCATTCAGCTTTCTTTATACTCCAACTCTCATATCCATGCATCACTACTGGAAAAAACTATAACTTTGACTAGACAGACCTTTGCTGGCAAAGTAATATCTCTGCTTTTTAATATGCTGTATAGGTTGGTCATAGTTTTCTTCTAAGGAGCGAGTGTCTTCTAATTTCATGGATGCAATAACCATCTACAGTGATTTTGGAGCCCCCAAAAATAAAGTCTGTCACTGTTTCCACTGTTTTTCCATCTATTTGCCAGGAAGTGATGGGACTGGATGCCATGATCTTAGTTTTCTGAATGATGAGTTTTAAGCCAACAATTTTACTCTCCTCTTTCACTTTCATCAAGAGACACTTGAGTTCTTCTTTGCTTTCTGCCATAAAGGTGGTGTCATATGCATATTAATATTAATATGCACATTATTAATATTTCTCCTGGCAATCTTGATTCCAACTTGTGCTTCATGATGATCCAGCAGATGTTGACCATTTGATCTCTTGTTCCTTTGCCTTTTCTAAATGCAGCTTGAACATCTGGAAGTTCATGGTTCGTGTACTGTTGAAGCCTGGCTTGGAGTATTTTGAGCATTACTTTACTAGTCATTATTGGACTTCCCTAGTGGCTCAGACTTTAAAGCATCTGTCTACAATGTGAGAGACCTGAGTTTGATCCCTGGGTTGGGAAGATTCCCTGGAGAAGGAAATGGCAACCCACTCCAGTACTTCTTGCCTTGAAAATTCCATGGATGGAGGAGCTTAATGCAGGCTACTGTCCTTGGGGTTGCAAAGAGTCAGGCACAACTGAATGACTTCACTTTCTTTCTTTGCTAGCACATGAGATGAGTGCAATTGTGTGGTAGTTTGAACATTCTTTGGCATTGCCTTTCTTTGAGACTGGAATGAAAGATCTTTTCTAGTCCTATGGCTACTGCTGAGTTTTCCAAATTTGCTGGCATATTGAGGGCAGCACTTTCACAGCATCATTTTTTAGAATTTGAAATAGCTCAACTGGAATTCCATCACATCCACCAACTGTGTAGTGATGTTTCGTAAGGTCCACTTGACTTAGCATTCCGGGAAGTCTGGCTCTAGGTGAGTGATCATACCATAGTGGTTATCTGGGTCATTTGGATCTTTTTTCTACAGTTCTTCTTTGTATTCTTGCCACCTCTTAATATCTTCTGCTCCTGTTAGGTCTATACCATTTCTGTCCTTTATTGTGGCCCTCTTTGCATGAACTGTTCCCTTAGTATCTCTTGTTTTCTTGCAGAGATCTCTAGTTTCCCCCATTCTCTCATTTTCCTCTATTTCTTTGCATTGATCACTGAGGAAAGGCTTTCTTATCTCTCCTTGCTATTCTTTAGAATGCTGCATTCAAACAGGTATATCTTTCCTTTTCTCCCTTGCCTTTCACATCTTTCCTTTTCTCAGCTATTTGTCAGGCCTGCTCAGACAGCCATTTTGCCTTTTTGACTTTCTCTTGCTTGGGGATAGTCTTGAGCATTTCCTTCTGTATAATGTCACAAACCTGCATCCATAGTTCTTCAACTATAAGGAACTATGAAAAAGAACTGAGTTTTTGGTTCAGTTTTAATTCAGCATCTATCTTATTTTGATTCATCTAGATTGATGAAGTCTGAAAACTTGATATTCTAGAAAGTCTCCAGGTTCTAATTTGAGACCTACTGGGCTAAACCATATATCAGTTTACATGTTTTGATTTGTTACCAAGCAACCTTCAAATTCCATGTAGCTTATTCAGAAAAAAAATTACTTTTTGTCAGATGTTATGAAAATCAGTTTCCCTTCATTTTCACAGTTTCATTTAAAAATAAATTAGCATTCTGTTTATTGATGTATCCACATTTGAGAGTTCTACTTGAGTTATCTTCAAGATTATCCAAATATGGGATCTAAACATTATTTTTTAGCTTCCACAATTGCCTACTCAAAATTATATGAGGTCTTTTTGCCGGCTTCCCCAAGCTGTAGCTCAAATGTTATTTCTTCAATAGAATAACTGCAGTAATATATTCTCTAAGTAGGAATTCTCTTCAAAAGACTGGCCAAAAATAAAATTGAATAGTTCTATTAAACCTGAGGGGCTTCCCTTGTAGCTCAGTAGGTAAAGAATCTGCCTGCAGTGCAGGAGACCCAGGTTTGATCCCTGGCTTGGGAAGATCCCCTGGAGAAGGAAATGGCAACCTACTTCAGTATCCTTGACTGGAAAATCTCATGGACAGAGGAACCTGGTGGATTGCAGTCCATGGGGGCTCAAGAGTCAGGCACAACTGAACGACTAACACACACACATTAAACCTGAAGCTAAGTCTGCTAAGTCACTTCAATTGTGTCCGACTCTGTGCAACCCCACAGATGGCAGCCCACCAGGCTCCCCTGTCCCTGGGATTCTCCAGGCAAGAACCCTGGAGTGGGTTGCCATTTCCTTCTCCAATGCATGAAAGTGAAAAGTGAAAGTCAGTCGTGTCCAGCTCTTCACGACCCCATGGACTGCAGCCTACCAGACTCCTCCATCCACTGGATTTTCCAGGCAAGAATACTGAAGTGAGGTGCTATTGCCTTCTCCATATTAAACCTGAGATATTATTAAAACTAATCTTATTTCACATTTTAGGGTCATGGCCATTGCAACAATGTAACAACTCTTATATTTGTCAATATGTTTTCTTTCATCCAGAGGAAAAGGCAACATACTCATGAAAGTTACAGCAAATATACAACCTAAGAAAATTATTTTCTGTTATGTCTTTAAGGGTGAAATATAGTCACTAAGTGGTAGAATTATTTTGTAGGTTTTCTTAAGCATTTGGTTTTCAATTTTTTATACCATTAGATTTTGTAAGGTTGGTGCAAGATATCACAAATATAAAGGTAAAGAAATGTTAAAATGGAATTAAACAATTGAGTCTTTATACTTAGAATTGTTTCCTTCAAAGATACTTTACATTGCAATAACTAATATAATGAATTTTTGCTATTTGAAAAGAAATGCTATTTTTAAAATATGTGCATCTCACCTTAAGGAATACACTCTTCATATCAGTGACATTTGCTATTTGTGCATACATACATTCTGATACATATACACACTAACATTAAATCTAAGATGATCTTATGTTTTATGAAACACTCCATCTCTTAGGACTTTGAAGATAAGAAAATGATTCTTACACATGTGTGTGTGTGTGCTCAGTCACTCAGTCCTGTCTAACTCTTTGTGACTCCACAGAAATTTGCCCACCAGTCTCTTCTGTCCACGGGATTTTCCCAGCAAGAAGAGTTGTGTGGGTTGTGATTTACTCCTCCAGGGGATCTTCCCCACCCAGAGACTAAATCTGCATCTCCTGCATTGCATATCTATAATAAATATGCATATATGTATCCATATATATATAATATACCACATATATCCATAATATATGGATATATCTCTAGATTTATTAAAAGGAATCTCTATCTATATTAAGAAAACATATTCTTTTTAAGCAAATGACTCTTTTAAAG